>DWKL01000585.1:0-18065 GCA_018249415.1 Phareas burnsi | reverse complement strand
AGACGTTTGTAGTGGCTTTCGATATTTTTTCGCAAGTTATAGCAATTTACATTCAATTCTCTGTCAGAAAGAGAAAGTATTTTATCTCAGCAACAATGTGACGAAAAGACCAACAGTAACTCTTCGTCAATACAATCTTGAATACGGAGTAAGTATTCAATAAAATATTTCAGTCGTAAAGTGGTGCACCTACGTAGGTAACTGCAACGAGGAGCATTCATCAGAAAAAACGTCGAGTAGAAGCTTCGACAAGCTCACAAAAGCTCGTAAAAGCTCTTGACTATTACGTAGTTATTGTTATAGGGTGGAAACACCATTATTACGCGGGTCTGCTGGTTTATTTTGTTGTTTGGCGCGTTGCAGCCGCTGTCGTGAACACCGACGCGCTGCGCTCCTCGAACCCAGTTAGTGTAGCGCTTTATGAGCTAATTTTACATTATATTTACATAAAAATATTTTACAATGTTTTAACGTGTGACATGCATGTATGTGTTAAATAATTTATAAGTCAATTTTTGTAATAACTTTCCCAAATACAAGGTAATAGGTACAATATTCGATGATCAATAATATGTACAAATATTATGAAACGCAATATTTGGAAATTCGAAAAAAGAAATTTGGTTTGATTTTAATTATATTATATTTTACGTACGTACGTATGTTACGTACGTACAGCAATGTGCATACTTTTTTATGTGAGTGCAGTAGCATACGGGCTTGCATGTTGATGAGAAGTGGTAACTGCAGCCCATGAACACCTATATCTATCTTCAAACGGTGCTAAAGCTCTATCTGAGGTCGTACGCGTTACTAAGGATTAAATTGGTCGTCTCGTTGTGTTTCTGATAATCGCACCACTTCAACCAAAACAACTTGCTTCACGGATTACGTGGAAAGCGGTAGTACCTCACCGGACGAATGCCAGCGGTACTACGTTTATCACCTATTACATTTTAATTTTTTTCATTTTGATAATCGGTTCATTTAGTAGGGTGACATAAAGGACCTATGAATGATATGATATATTAGTACAGTAAATTGTACTTTTCAGCACTAAATCTTATTACATTTTAATTATAAACTTTATAAATTGACAATATTTAATAGGTGGTAGAACAATCGTTCGTCTGGGGAAGTACCACCGCAGCCCTCATAATCCGCCGTAAAACAGTTGTTTTCGGTTTTTGTTTCGGTTGGAAAGGTGCGGTTGCCAGGCACACATATAGCGAGGCGACCATCTTAGTCCTCAGGAGTAGTCACGCATCCATTTACAACCTCAAACGGAACTCCGTTTTCGTTTGAGGTTGAATTTGGGTGTCCATGGGCTGTGGTGACCATTTAACATCAAGTGGCCTGCATGCTCGTTTGCTACTTTACAAACATGAAAAAAAAAGTGCAACTAAAGTGGTACTCCAATTTTTTATTCAACAACATTCCATCGAATAAATATTCGTAACACTTCTCAGAGTATTCAATGCTCATATAATCCTATTATGTTGTAAACAGTGTCGAGGAATATCACATCTATATCACATCGTCGAATGAACATCTCTACATCAGCTTATTGTGTACGACACTTGCTTTCATTCAGCACAGCGGAAGCATTCAAATGCACACCTTTATTCCGGGATTAAGCGAAATTTTGCATAGGAAACGATCGTCAAATGTCCCTTCATTGAATGTACGTGCATTGAAAGAGGAATGAATGGGGCTAAGCGGACCACGCTGACAATGCGTTCGTATCAAAAAGGAGAATCACACGTGTTGTGACTGAAATTTGAACAATGTTTCCTGTTCACAGGATTATCGCTGGCCAGATAAAATCAAATATTGAAATATTATGTCCAGTATTGAATATACGCTTTTGAGTAATACAAGCTCACACGTCGATAACTGCAAGGGGTACACGTGCAAAATGTATAGCAATTAATAATCGAATCTATTAATTTAATTATCGACTGACGACAACTTTATTCAAGAAAACAATTAGTACTACAATTTTCATTACATGGAGCTCTATCAAAATGTCAATATAATTAAATATAACAAAAAAGAACCATTACCATTAATCCATTTAATTAAATACTTGTCAATTAAATAAATGATCCTCGTGGATGCGGATCCAAGACATTAGCAGCATTACCTCGCTGAATAGCTATGCTTATCTGTTAACCGAAATAAGCTCCATCTCTAAAACCTTTCGAATTTCAGCAAAAATATTATTGTTAAACATTTGCTAACAAAAAATTCTATAGACTACTGAAATTTATAAAAAATATCATATTTATGCAAATACATACAATGAGTATATTTGATTTTAATAATAAATTTAATTTTAAAAATCAAGGATGAGTCTAAAGTATCAATTATGTATCTCAACCTATTCGCATTGGAGCAATGTGGTGAAGTATGCTTCAAGTCTTTCCTAGTTGTGCGGAGAGTAACCGTGCCCAGCAGTGAGCCATAAAAAGGGTTGCAGCCCAAATGCCTGTATAATAACGTAAAATGTTAAATAAAAGCTTATAGAAACCTAACCTCTTCTTCACACAAACATCTTATCACGTGTCACACACACGAGCTCTCTCGCTCAGCCCCGCCCGCTGCATCTCCGCGCACGAACTTTGATTTTGAAACCAATAAGCAGCTGCCTGCAAATTTGTAACTTAATACACAGAGATCTTAAAATTATACGAATAACGACAACTGTATAAATATACGGTTATTACGTGTGCTTATGTACGCGCGTTAGAACTAAAGAATCTGAGGTATATTATGTATATCAAAACAAACCATAGTAAAACAAATGAATCAAAAAATTGATTAAACATATATTTGATAAATTTATTTTTATCAGAGAACTGTATTCGTTTCCACTGTAAAATATCAAAAGATATTATTGATATGACAGATAAAAGTTTAAATCAAATTAAATTTTCATAAAAAAGCCTTAAATTATTACTTAATTAAAATTTGTTTGATGTCACGTGACTTCTGCTGGGTATTAATTTAAGCTATACAGTAACACATTGTGACAATTATATATCTATTTAAATGAATCCTGAGACGGATATAGTTGAGTTACAGTGTTTTAGCTGCTTCTTGTCTATGTAGAGACACCTTTCGAAGTAGTAACATATTGGTGTTCAACAAGAGTAAATTTAGAATAATAGGCATTTAAATTTGAAAAAATAAACATTTGAATTAATAAAGAAAAATAAAGATTGATAATACTTGACAACGTTTGCTGCGGTCGATAACTGTTTAATTTTGAATAACAGTCACTTAAATTTGAAATTGAAATTTAATAATAAAACATGATTTAAATTAATATGCAAAAATAAAAATTGTCTATACTTCAAATATAGACAACGATGGTTAAATCCGGTAACTGTTTAATGGCCATCACGCTGTCATTTTCGTATATACGAATTAAAAATCTGTCTTAATTCGATACCAGGCCAGGCAGACATGTAAATGATTACTTTAGATTGCTTTGTGGATCGTGTGTTTGCTCGCCTCTGTATGTGTCCGACATTAATATGCATATAGATTGCACTATAGAGTTGAAACAGATTGCTTGAAATGCGATTCCAAGCATACCTACGGTTGAGCGGAAGTAGGTGTAAGATTGCAACCGGAAACATTGCACCCCTTCCATGGCCCCTTTGCCGAGCTTTGTGCAAACGGCCACTCGGAGGGAAACACTCGCTACATTGTGTAGCATAAGTGCAGATGCTGTAGGGGAACAGTTTGTGGGTATTCATGGTGTCTTATGTTGGAAATAAAGTACAGTTTGAAGAAACTTTACAGCTCGAATGTATACAATTAAACATATTTATATAGATCAATATAGTGTTTGTTTAATTGTTTATTTTCACTGCTCAATTATTCAAATTAATATTTTTTTATGAAATTTAACGGACATTTATTGTGCGTCAAAGGAATGAATGTACATTGTCTTTCGAAAATTCGGTTGAAGATTTGTACACATCCCGAAGCATTCATGAAAATACTAAATCAGTATCGTCGTTTTTAGAAGTTCCGTCAATCCGTTAGTGGTCAAAATATTAATTCTAAGTAAGAATTCAATATACGTAGAGAAAGCCTCGAGCGACGATAGTTTTTTTTATAAACTACATTTACGATTCGCTTGCAATATGAAGACGCGTATTTACAAAACCAAGCCCACGAATACCCAGACCGAGAACATCTCATTTCAATTATTATTATCGTTCGTTTTTAGGCGGGAATTGAGCTTCAGACATCTAAGACGACAAACCAATATAGAGATCATTGAGTCACGTGAGTTATCATTGAACGTTGATACACTTTTAACTAAAAATAGTTATAACCAAAGTACTTATTACGGATCTAAACCCTTTAAACCGCTGCTCGTATTAGCAGTTAAAACTATTTTTAGGAATTATATGTGGTTTAAATTGAAAAAAAATTAAGGAAGTAGTTTTTTTCTGACATAATGTTTATTAAATGAACATTATGTCATAAAAGAATGAACTTGTCCACAGTTATTGCCTAGAAATATCATAAAATTGGATAGGTAAATATTCAATTATGATATACTTACAGTGATCACTTAACATCAGATGTCCTGCACGCTCGTTTGCTACTCTTCAAATATAAAATATAACAAAAATATAAAAATACACCAAATATAAAAATATATTAAAAACGCATCCATTGTATGACAATACTTCTTTGCCGATCAGGCATAAAATAAATATATAAATATATAATCAACTTCTTTGCCGATTAGGTATAAAATAATTTATCAAAGCCATTTTATCTCAAACTAATTAGAAAAGTTCAATAACGGTTATTAATAATGATTTCATTGTGACATATTCCAGTAGCCCCAAATAACCAGCACGCGAAGCGTCGCGTGCGCATCTGGCGATTCCGCCCTCACCCCGCCCAGCCGCCCAGCGCATAGTCGATACAATAACGTTAGGCAACGCCTGGCCCTTTTCATTCTTGTTACGGCACAATTATGAATGGATTTACAATAACAAATGTGAATAAAAACGTAACAAGGTTTCGCATTGTTAAACGACATGATTTTTTGGAATTAAATTCCGTCGCTCACATTTGTATTAGCTCGGTTTATAGTATTAGCAAGTCATATTTATATGATTTATTTCAAGGTATAAATGTCTGGATATATTTAGCATTGATGCCTTTTAGACTTCCGTCAACTATAACATTTTTCAAACTCATACAACAAAATATTCTTCTAGAGCTAATTGTGCCTAAATACTATCACCTAAATAAAGGACTAGGTTCTAAACACTTAAGCGTATTTGTATCTAAATTTAAAACGTTGTATATATTATAACTTACATAGTATGAAAAGTGATATCTACAATCTTCAATTTACTAAACTTAAAAAACTAAATGTAACTCATTTAGTACATTTTGATTCAAAGTATTATATTTGATACTGCCAGCTGTTAGGATCCCACATTTCGGATAGAAGACTAATGAAAGTAAGTATTTTTTCGCCACAAAAGGTAATAAATGTTTCCGGTTTGTAATAAAGTACATCGGGATCGTTACCCGGCGACTATTATAAAAATTGGTCCATTTTTTACGCACAATCCGTGTGAGGGCGGATACGGGTCGTATGACAGGATGCACTTTCCTTTACATTGTAGATATCACGCGAAATCTAGTTATATGATATTGTAACAGATGGTACTTTTTATGTTTGAAAAGTAGTAAGAGAGCGTGCAGGCGACCTGGTGTTAAACGGTCACTGCAGCATATCTTACCTCAAAACAGGACTTCTGTCCTATCTGATACGTTAGTACACCCAAGGACTAAGATAGCTAAGTGTGTATACACTTGTATTGTGTGTCGTTAATAGGTAGGAAAATAATTAGTATGAAATTCATATGAAGATGACACTGAGAAATTTGCCAATGAAGTGACCTGCTTTGGCAGACCAAAACAGATAATATCAGGTTCGATCCCCGATTGTGCAGATAAATGATGAGTTAAAAAAATGTCTATTTCAGATCTGACTGTTTTTATTCATGCCTTTGTATGTCCACCCACGTATTATTCTACGAATGTGGAAAGCGTTTAATCGTCTATAATCATACGTAGAATCTTGTATTCTTATAGTTTGATTTAATAAGATATATTTTATTTACCTAACTAGATAGTAATTGTCACAAGAATATAACAAGATATAATAAATTGACAAATAACATATGTATATGCAATGTAAGAAAAAATAAAATACGTTTATTACCATTTAATTCGTGTTTTTATTTAATAAGCATTTCATTTTATTTCAAAAGCATTTGACAAGATTTCTATCGAGAACTATATAAACACTACTCTAACAATAATGTCACATTCTTAAAACTAACAGTGGGCACACCATGTATAACGATAACAATTACAAATCTTTGGATTAGCTCTACATAAAGGTGCCGTTATTCTACTATTGTAAGAACAACAATGCGTAGATGTCGTCTACGATAGGCGGGCGTTTTGTAGGATATAGAATAACATGCACAAATGATAGTTATTATAGGTGGCGCTGCGCGGCGCGTGCGCGCGTAATTATTGTAATCTGCGCTGCGCCCGCAACGCTCCCGCCGCGCACATACGTACGTACATTGTTGCCCCCGTTTCCAGGAGTCTCAGCCCTTTGCTTTTTAGATGGTCGCAGTCGGTTACTATAGAGCCTTGGTTGGGTGCCCATTATGCTATTATGTATGTGTGAACTTAACTTTACAAACACGGATAGCATAATGGTAAGAATTTGGCCTCTCTTGTTTTAACGGCAAAGAAAAAATCCATGCCTGAGAATTCTCCGTATATGAGCCATAGTATAGTGAGCCAGCGTGCCCCACTATGGCCGTGTCCAGCAGTGAAAAAATAATGGCTTGATGACGAACATAACTTGGTTACATTGTCTTCAGGAAAGTGAAAGGGAATTCTGTAGATAAGATTTTAAAAAAATTCGAGTTAATTTCGAGAAAGTTTTCGAGTTAATAACAACTCTTTGTGTATTTATTCGATATGAATGACGATGTGACATACCTAGCGTCTAATTTTAAGACACACTGAAATTTAAAATTGGCTTTAGTAATGCCTTATGAGAACGCGCATGTAAAAAAGGCCTTCAACGTATTTATTAGAAGACTTTACTGCAAAATTGAGTAAATACCTAAGTAAGATCTATTCGTTTGTTGTACCTTTCATATTCCTTCTAGAATTAGTTACTGCTACTATTATTTGATACAAGTATAGTTCGTCCGGTAATGTACAACCGCGACATAATCCGTCGTGAAGCGGTTTTTGTGTTTCGGTGGGAGAGGTGCCGTTGCCGCGCACTTCAGCGAAGCGACCATCTTTTTCAATAGTGACGCATCTACGTACAACCTCAAAGAGCACGTTAGTTTTGTTTGAGTTTGAATATAGGAGTCCAGGGGGTGTAGTGACCACTTAATATCAGGTGGCCTGCACGCTCATTTGCTACTCTTCAAGTATAAAAAAATCAACATAAAGACGTTTGTCTTACATCGCCAAGTTAGCTAAGCTTTGATTAGAACCGTAACGTCGAATGTGCGTTATCGTTTTGCGTGCGATACGTTCCCGTCCCGCCCAACGGCCGCCCTGCGCCGCCGCCCCGTAAACAAACAAGCGGCAGAGCGGGACGGCGAGCGAGCGAGACCGACCGCGCTCCACCGTCCACGCCAGAACCCTACAATTAGTAGGCGAGATTCGTCCGTTGCATCGATTCGTTACGAGATAATTGCTCCGTGAATTTTCATCGGAAAATCCGGGCCGCGTGTGACGTGAAGTGACCGGGAACTGATGGGCTGTTGACATGAACTGTGCGTACTACCAGCAGCCCGGGGGCTCGTACCCCGTGCCCCATAATGTCAACAATAATCACTTCAGCGAGGTAATTTATTGTATAATATTAATACGTGATTTAAAAAAATATAATAATTAAAAATCATAAAATTTTATAATTCTTGACAAAATAATAAATTTTATTTCCTTTATTTTTGGATATTTATCGTTATATTCTATTTAGAAAATATTATTTTGGTGTATTATTAATCATTTTATCTCGATCCATAATAGCTTGTATAAAGGGTATTCATTAATAATCCGCATTATTTTCGAACTCTACATTCGAATTAGAATTGCTGATGTGTGTCGTAGAAGGTTACCTACCAGTTTTTACTTCGGGATTAATGTTAAAACATTTGTGCGCTACGTTAATAGCCTACAGGCCTTGAGATAGATCTTGTAATAATCTTATAATAAATAGGTCTCAAACCAACATTCTTTGTAAGCTTGTTACTGGCTGGTAAGTATTCCACTCGCACCGCTACATAATTGTTCCTGAGCCTGTCACTTATAAAATATCGATCACGTCTTATCGACGATTGCAATCTCCCTTGATTAATTACAGCAATTCAACTCCGCTTATAAAAAATCGATATTAATCAAACAGAAAACACCAAGAACGCAACGACGCAATTCATAAAAGAACAGTAAATTAATTAAAGAGACACAATTTGTCAGGAATTAATAATTATAATTGTCATGTTTTACGTTTGAAGACTCTATCCCATTGCAATGAATAAAGACTTTATTATTAAAACCACACACAATACACCATTTAAAGTCTTGGAATAGTAATTTTGTATTTTTTTATTTAATTCAGGTAACAATTGAAATCTTTCATAAAATAGTATAAGTAGATATATTTCAATTAAGTAAATTATCGTAAAAGATTTAAAATCACAAAACCGAGCTGAATAATATTGGTTCGTCTTCCCCAGTTGCAACATTTATATAGAATAATTATTTCTATAGAATACTTCTTACAATGCGCAACATAAAGGAGTTTTTAAAATGGCTAACAAATGCAAAAGGAAATAATAGATATTATACAATAAATAGGATTTCATTACCTGATATAATTTCCATTGCGCTTAAAATATAAATAACAACACATTTCTTCTTTTTAATGTTAAACAAATATTAAGAACTGATTTTCAAATTACTTATTTTTCGAACAAAGAACGTTTTATAAAAAAGCTAACAACATTTTGGGTCAAACGAGCTAATAATAAAAAGGGTGAAATAGAAAATAAATATAATGCGAATAATAATTGCTGTATGTTTGTAAATACCTCACGGAAAATTGTGATTGTTTAAACATTATCATAAAAACATTACTTAATTATAATACGTCTGAATTACAGCTATTGAAACTTTTAGATCGAATCGTAAATTTAAGTACCTACTCACAGGCCAGATATCACAGCCAACGGACAAAAAATACTGAATAATAAAGAGTTCTACCAAAATGAGCCAACAAAAGCACTCCTCGACGCTAACAAAGGCAGAATCGGAATAAAAATATTTAATTGGTGTGATTATATGTGTGATTACGGACAAACACCTCCCGCGGTCGTCTCTCGTCACACTCGCCGACAATGAACTGCTCGCGTTCATTCTTTTATTGTGTGAAGGTATGAAGGACACAGTTATTATCGTATTTATTGGTTTATTCATTTCGTTTTCAAGTTGCATATATAAATATGTCTTTTTCCGTTGTTATAAATTTATATGGATAAAACTAAAAAAAAATATTATTTTTCACATTATTATTAATTTCATAAATAATAACATTACGAAATTTTTATTATTAATTTGCACTAATTTACATCAGAAAACTAATTTACAACTTTATAAAAACTTACAATTTAAATATGCCATCCAACACTCCAGCCTGTGGCATAGTGGCACATTGCGATAGAAATCTTTTTGTGTAGTAGAAAATACATATTTTGAATAAACAACTAGAAATTCGAATTTTGAATTGTTAATTTCGATGTTGTCCTATCTATTGTAGAATTCTAAATTATTACCCAATAAGGTATAATTATCCAATAATGTACTAATCTGTAATAATAATAATCAATTCGATGGTATGTGAACTATTAATTTGTATACAAACAAATGCTTTTACGTAAATATAAAATTAAATCATGATTCCAAATATAAAGTAAATTTATAACTTTAATTTATATTTGGAATAAGGATTAAGTGATAACTTAAATTTGGAAAAACGTTTTTTAATGCGTAAAGAATAAGGCTTTTTTAAATTTATATAAATTGCCTGTATATTATTTTCTTTCATTACTTCAGGATTTCTTCAGAACCGGACAAATTCAAACGAATTGTCATTTAAATCTCCTCGCTCTAGTATAACGCATAATTATACGCGTACTATTAAAGGGACTCGAATAGATTCGAATATAATTCTACAGATGTCACTTTGTTGTTCACGTAAAGTGCATGTTTTGCTATCTGTCATGCCATCTGTACATACACGCAATGGTTTCCGGTCACAACTGAACTGCAATGTTTGTAGCCATTTTATAGAAATCTTAATCTAAATCGCTATTAATAATCATGAACCTATTTTGTATATTCTATATTACTTGTATACTCTAAGGTAAATTCATTTACTATGTCTCCATCTCAAAGGTTGTTTGGAGGAAATCGCTGCATACAAAGACCGCCTTTTGTAATTTTTCCTTCGCTTATTTTGTTGTTTGATTACTGTCCAATTGTGTGTACAGTACAGAGTATCGTAGAATAACCCATTACTCTCCCTTAGCTGAGTTATTCACAGATTAAGTCCTCCTTTCGAGGAGAAAGGACAATTAGATGTTATTTAATTATATACAGAGGTTAGCCAAGGAATTTCGTTATTGCCTACTTCTTATTCTTCTTCTTAGCCTAATCTTAGTGCAATTATTTTCTTTTTATTTTAATATTAACCTCATGAAATTTCAGCTTAAAATCTAATTTTCTGGATATCTAAATGTAAATATGTGTTAGTAAGTAATAATTATTTTACTAAATATGATGTGTATTTAAGTTTGTTACAGACACTATCTTAAATAAATTCAAACAGTAGACCAACTGTTTGTTCATATATTAGTTATTGACCGCTAGTATAATTATCATAATGCAGACTAAAAATATTTTTCGGGTCCCAACCAGCCAGTCATCGTAATTAAATACAATCCTTTTAAACTCTTCCAGATAGACGAGTGGATTGCATTGAGAACAATTATACTATTTTATTAGAGTGCTTTTTAATTCTGGGTACTATGCTTAATTTTACGTGCATTTTTAAAGCATATATCTTTCGTTATAGACAGCGTTGTTTTTCTCTAAAGCGATTTCGGCGAGAAAATTAATAATTCCAAATAATATTGCAAATGTAATTGTTATGTATGTAATGTTCAATAATTATAATTGTTTATTTTTAATTTATTATTTATATCTTTTTTCAGTTGTCATTTATGTCTTGAGTAAATTGTGTTGAACTCCACGGCTTATTTTTTCATTTAATACATATAATATCGACAGCATATTCCTCAATTGGCGATGAAGATTGGATAATTTGTGAGCGTACGTTTTATTTATTCGTATATTTTATTTAAAAATTTACGATTTATACACTTGCACCGTATATTCACACTTTCACTTATAGCCCCACATTAGAATTCCCGTTGGCGTAGGTAGCATGGACATATATATTAATCACTAACACCCCGACACAAAATATGGAATCGAACCCGGAGCCTTCAGACCTACAGACCTTCAGGTCGGCATACCGGCAGACCGGTGCGGTAGCCGCTGCGCCATGTGAATCGCTGATCAATCAAATCAGTATAGCAAATTTTGGAGGCTAGGCCAATTAGACCATCTGTTAGTTTGACTTATTCTTCTTTGTTTCTTTAGACTTTTTTAATTACTTGGAGTATATACAGCAGTATTGTTTTTCGTGTTACTTTCAACTAGAATATTTAACACATTTTTTTTATGTTTGTAAAGTAGCAAACGAGCATGCAGGCCACCTGATGTTAAGTGGTCACCTCAGCCCATGGACACCCACATCCAACCTCAAACAAAACCGAAGTTCCGTTTGAGGTTGTATATGGATGCGTCTCTCCTCCTGAGGACTAATATGGCCGCCTCGTTATATGTGTGCCTGACAACCGCACCACTCCAACCGGAACACAACAACTGCTTTACGGCGGATTGTGAGGACATTTTAACTAGAATATGAACAAGCAAAATATATGCTAGGTATATTATTTTGAACCGTGCTAAGTAGGTAGGTACTTTTTTGTTTATCTTTATGTTATAGACATTTCAATTTTCTTTAGGTAATACGCAACATAACAGTGATCAGCATTCAGTAGCACGTAGCGATTACAAATGCGAGTTATCTTCGTAATTATAGAGAATTAAGCATTTGCTCGGTCCGTAACAATCGCAAAGTAGTAGGTAGAGGATTGTACGCATGTATACAGTTATGATTTTATTAGTATTTCTGTATATATCATTTACATAAGCACATAATTGTCTTCGTGGTTTTGTAGGAAATGCTACAGTCGATCAATCATGTAGCAGATGATCAGGTTTTTATTATTTTAAGATGTTAGCGAACAAACGTGTATTTAAGTTAACGAAAATAAGTCACGTTGAAAACACGATTTAAGTGACTTCTATGACTTTTCTGCGTTTTTTTTATGTTTGTAAAGTAGTAAACGAGCATGCAGGCCACCTGATGTTAAGTGGTCACCGCAGCCCATGGACACCCACATCCGACCTCAAACAAAACCAAAGTTCCGTTTGAGGCTGAATATGGATGCGTCACTACACCTGAGGACTATGATGGTCGACTCGCTATATGTGTGCCTGTGTGACCGTGATAATTGAAAATACGTAGGTGATTGCCCTTTTTAAGCTCATATTTATTTCTATTTGCAT
Source organism: Phareas burnsi (assembly GCA_018249415.1). Classification (NCBI taxonomy): domain Eukaryota; kingdom Metazoa; phylum Arthropoda; class Insecta; order Lepidoptera; family Hesperiidae; genus Phareas; species Phareas burnsi. The sequence goes on along the minus strand of DWKL01000585.1, from coordinate 5,207 downwards.
AACTTAAAATATAGAGACCTTAATAAAGCCTTCAAACTTTTTAATTCTGTCTGTATAGACAAATCCTAAAAGAAATATCTGAACCAATTTTAACAGAACTTTTATGTAACGTTAGATGAGTTTTTCTCACCCCTAAAATATCTATGCTATATGAACGAATATTCAAAAGTCGTGGACAACGTAGTGGCTCTTGAATTTAATTACAAAAGTTAATAACTTAGATAATTTAGCGAAGGACTGTAAAGTTTTTTAGGCTAGAACACCCGTCAAAGAGTATTCTAATTTCGGTGGCATTGCCATAGGACGCTAGCGAGCGGGGCGGCGGCGCGGGGCACTCGGGTCCCGCAATTACGGGCCCCATAATTACAGGGCTGGCAGCCGCGGCGCCGAAACCGGCCGACTCCGAACGAATCTCCAGCCGTAATTAAAAACGCTCCAAATTAAATTCGCTCGTGTGTACGCTCACCGACTTATGATATTAACTTTTTAGGGACTTTCTAATTAGTTTTTGTTGGGAGTCGAAGGCCGGCTGAATAGGTAGGCCATGTCCCTCCGCGAGATTATAAAGCACTTGCGTGATTCTCTTCGAATGTTACGTATGTTGCGTGAGAGTTATCGCGGTTTGTGGTTTGAAATCTGAAAAACATTAGGGCCATGGGTAGGTGCATCTAAAATCAAATTAAATAATTTACATTTATATTTTTTACATTAATTTGTAGATAGATATTTCTTAACGTTTTACTTTCGTTCTACAGTATGCCACAATCCCACTTATGATAAAATCCCACAATGCAGGAGTATAGCCTAATTTAATATAGTAAAAATACTAAAATAGTAGTAGTAAAAAATAGTAGTAGGTACTAAAATGCAGTCTAGATACTAAAATATAGTAAAAATCTGTTTTGATGGGATGGGATCACTACACACATAAGTATAGTAAGTAGTAAGCAGTCATAAAAATATCCGTGGACTACTGTGACCACATTTTATCATAAGGTGGACTGCACAATCATTTGCGATTCCTGGGGATATTATCATAAAAATATCAATACAAGGATACCACCAACACTATCGATGTTAACTCGTGCTTAGTTTGATACTGTTGACTTAACCCTTCTCATTTTATATCAGGTGTTGACTCATGTCCAACCGTAGAGCAGCAATAGATTGATATGTTACCTTATCTGCAAACGTACTTACTAAATCTATCTTTCTATATACAGGTATCATATTAATTATGGTAGAATCATAGTTGGACCGGAGAGGTATTACCGCCACCCTAATAATGCCGTGAAGCCATTCGTGTGCCCGAGAGGTGTATTGTCGGGTACACTAACAGCGAGGCGACCATCTTAGTACTCTACGTACGAGCTCAGATAGGACTTTAGTCCCGTTTGAGGTTAAATGTTGGTGTCCATGCAATGATCACTTAACATCAGGTGGTTTTCAGGCTCGTTTGCTACTCTTCTCATATAAAAAAAGACAATATAAAAATATACTTACAACTTGAAGTGTAGAAAATCAATAATTAATATAAATGTTAGTAGAAATCTCGCGGTAGGTCTTCAAATTTGCTCTGATATATGAAGTGGCGTTGAAAATTGCCAACGCATTCAGAATTCTCGCTCGATGATCTTTAGAAGACTTTCTTAGCTATGCAATGGATGCTCTATGGATACCTTCAATGTAACATGCCCGCGCAAAATTAATAATCTTTGCACTTCCCAATAAATAATACAAAACTTTTTAATAAGGAGATGGACTCGGTATATTTTATTTGAAGTACAAATTTGTCTTTTCTCATTTTATATTTTATTATTAATTATTAGGAATTTGAGTTGTAATATGTTGTTTTTTCTATTTCAGGTTAGTATCGACTCCGTGTCCGCGGAACAAAAGGACATGAAGATATTAGTAAGTAATCTGTGTTTTAAGATCGTACTTATGTTGTATGATATAATTTGTGCAATATACCTAATACAAATAACCTAAACATATTTTAAATTTTTATTTTCAATATATTACTTTTCAAAACATTTTGAGAATAACTAAAAATCTAATTGTAGAATTACTCATAACCCTGTAAACGAGACGCAATTATATAGATTCTTACAGATTTATTATTTTCCGTAATGTTTCCATACACTTATAAAATTACAATTGTCTTTAATCTCTGTCTGTCAAGTGGCAGTACCCCTTCTGTCATTTATTTGACATTTAAATTTGTTTCACATTTAAAAAGTATAAATTGTAAAAGATGTCGAATCCAAAGTAGAACGTCTTGCCTTGCCAGGCCTCATGATTTCAAGTCAGAGTAATATCAATTATAGCAACATTAGTTATTAAATTAAAAATAAATAAGATAGAATATCTATCCCTTTGCTGCTTCGGTCACAAAAAAGAAAGAAGAAAAGGCATAATTCGTTCGCGTTTCAAACCAAATATCTGCACGTGTAATCTTTTCCAATAATTGCTTAATATCAATATCATTGTGGTAATATCCACAATTCGCGATTACCTGGCACGAAGGCACGAAATGATATCGGAACGAATATCGGAACACAAAATCGGTAATTTATTTTGATTTGTCGTCATCGACGTCTGATGCTGTGAAATAGGCATTGTGTGGCGCTGAGAGGCGCGAGTAATTCATTCGATACGGGGCAAGACGCGCGTGCGTCACGTGACGTCCGCGCGCCCGCGCGGGAATTCTTGCGGTCCCATACTTTGTACAACTCGGTCGACTTAACTAGGCACCTGGCTGGAATGTTAAGCCCTTCCCGCTCTGCGGCCCCGCTTTCGCCTGATACCGATAGTATCTTTCTTGCTTATAATTACATTATAATTTACATTAATTTTAAAATTATTGGTAAATTTCATATTTATAATAATGTATTGTCGTTGTTATATTATAAATATTGGTACTTTATTGTTATATTAACAGTCTCATATTTCATTAGAATTTAAGTTTTTTTTTAATTTGTCGTTCTTTTACCTCGTTTATATGTCAGTAGTCAATAAATGAAATATTGGAAAGATGTTTAAGAATGGGCCTGCAAATGTATGAAATACAAAAATATGATTAATTCTTGTAGGGTTATGTTTTATGCATCATAATAGTGCATAGATGCGACGTCATAAGCGTGGGTTGCCAAGTTACGTTAAACGGGTTGTTCAGTTTTGGATGTAGAGATTTTGATTTGCAACAGACTTTTAATAGCTCTCAACGGGCATTTTAATAGCTCTCAATAAGAAATAACAAATATGATTTGTAATTTAGAATAATTTATTTGTTCAAAGATTCGTGAATGTCAGTTTATTTTTTATTTAGATGTGGTTAGTTAGCGGCGATTGCTAAATGAAAATTTTCCCGATCAGCCTTGCACGGTGGCCAGTTCGCTCCTGCTTCAACTTAGGACGCATAATTCGATCAGTTTGAAGCTTAACTCCTTTTTAGGATTCCGTAGCTAAATAGCAAAAATATTTTTATAATTACGTATAATAACGCCCTGTCCGTAAGTCATAGCGACTTTACTCGAAGACTATTGGTACTAAATAGGCGAAGTTTAGGCAATAAATATGTTTCATTAAATAAAAGTCCAATGTACATAAGCAAGCATGTTTGTAACACTTGTTAGATACAATACACAATACAATACAAAACACTTTATTGCACACCAAATAGAAATAAAAAATTTCATCTTCATATTTAATAAAGAAGATTCTAAATTATTTTTATTAATTCTTCTCACGATATATTTGCTTCTGAAGGCATACGATGTGTATATCCTCCTCTCCTCCAGTCTCTAACTTTCAAATAAGGGGTGATAATTCTGAAAAAAGTTGAGTCTTAACACAACTTGAAAAACATTTTGAAAGAGAATTAATTTGAATACGTTATGTTCTGTAGATCTTGAGTTAAGTTTAGCGACCATAGACATAACTTTGCTTTTGTACATACAAACGTGTCTTTGCTGCCTATAAAATTAATATTGTTTATGCGTAGAATTATTTTCTTATTATGAACTTTGGAATCACTTTTAAATTTTACCGTGAACGATGATCCCGCCTACGGAATCCTCCGATGTGAATTGTCCGAGACGCACCAAGCTTTTTAAGATCACATCTTGTGTCTACGTAAACTGGCTCATGTGTATCGATGATTTGCGTTGTTCCGTGCTTACATCGCTAAGAGAACGATATTATAGCTGTTTTAAAAGCAGTCTTGCATCGTACACGCACGATTCATTGCGATGTTTACCTTGTACAATGTACCAACTGAACGATCTATTCGTTTTCTGAGAATGTTATTTTATTGCCATATGAAGCTTTTCTGTTATGGAAACTACTTATTTCTGTTCTATTGTGAGAATGCAAGCAAGTACGCTGTTCAGTCGTAACGGGCAGCTGATATTAATGACACGTTGTAAAGTAATATCTTTAGCATGAATTTTAATAGTTTCATCTGTATGTTTATGATAATTCGTGTGTAATATTTTGCTTTGTGCTTTTGGCAGTAAGAATTACGTTCTTGATTTTAATATAATAGAAGTAGCAAGCGATTGTGTAGTGTACCTTATGTTAAGTGGTCACTGCTGTCCATGGACATCTGTAACTCCGTCGTCACCTTCATATAGAACAAGATTCCTTTCTGAGATCGATGCACATGCGTTGCCACTCTTGAGGACTAAGTTGGAACGCGTCGAGATAAGAATCTGCTTTACCGTACCCTTTATACTAGAATACACAGACACTGCACTGCTGTACGAATATGTAATGTTCTTATATAAATACATCAAGTGATTACGTCATACAGATTAAGTTAACGTAAAATGATACCCATATTGCTATGTTTTGAAACAGATTCATGTCTAAGTAAGCTGGGAATTAAATGTAAGTTTTTACGCATACCGAAACCGAGACAGATAAATACTTTCTCTTGACTGATTTTGCAAATCTTGTCGTTTTTCACGAGTTACTCAGCATCCGTAGGTATGTAGACAGGTTTTGATTATATACCGACTAAATACGGGCGAATACATATAGGGAAAATGTCACAAATCGCAACCAAAACGAACTTATTATAAAAATCTAATATGCACAAGGTTTGCCATTTTGAAATTTCTCATTAAAAATGAAGAACAATATAAAATGCTTTCGGAGCAGTGCAGTGTCATGGCTTGTGTTCGTCAACACATAGCGATATA
>DWKL01000584.1:0-18071 GCA_018249415.1 Phareas burnsi | reverse complement strand
TGGGGTCGTCTGAATGTTCCGCTGTGCAGCGATTTGATACCGCACAAACGAAACATCAGGCCCCGGGTACATGTCAGTAACGGTGATAGACTGACTCGAGTCGTTTCAACTTAATCTTTAAGAGTAGCAACGCGACCCTGATTGAGGTTAGCAATTCGATCCTATTTGGTGTTGTGTAGACGTGTTAAGGCGGCAATGACCACTTGTCATCAGGTAGATTTCATGCTCTTCTATTCTAATGTTATAAATGCTTCAACTATTTCTGACTTATAGCTGCAGTGTTGCACTGCTGAGTTCTGGTTTAAAGAACGTTATTCATCAACATCATCGACCCATTAATGTCCCGCTGCATGGGCACGGGTCTCCTCTCAGGATGAGAAGGGTTAGGCCGTAGTCCACCACCCTGGCCAATTGCGGCTTGGTAGACTTCACACACCTTCGAGAACTTTGCAAAGGACTCTCAGATGTGTAGGTTTCCTCACGATGTTTTCCTCCCCTTTAAAGCAAGTGATAATTAATTTCTAACCATCCATCCATCAGGACGTTATTGTCTTAGGGCAATTACGTAGATGAGGCGTCCCAGCAAGGAATTTGAATGTAACCACTCATATGTGATCCTTTTTAGTTAGGACACTACTCCTATTTGTATTTGGTCCAAGGTGTCAATGGCTGGCTACAATAAACTAGCCAGCAATCTACTTGGCATTAAGTAACTGCTACTTAATAGATTGCTTGCCAGTTTATTACTTCCATTATATATAAAAAGAACTCAAAGTAGTACAATATCCTAGCAAGTTACATAAATATATATTCAAGCAAGCGATAGAAGTAATTGATAGTATAATTCGTCAGGAGAGGTAACGCCGCCCTCATAGTCCGTCGTGAAGCAATTTTTATGGTTCGGTTGAAGAGGTGCACTAACAAGCGAGGTTACTATCTAAGTCCTCAAGAATAATTATGCACCTATGGACGATTTCAGATAGGACTTCTGCCCTATTTGAGATCAGATGTGGGTGGCCATGGACTGCAGTGACCACTTACTATCAGGTGCTCTGCACGCTCGTTTGCAACTCATCTAATATAAAAAAAATAAATTGATAAATAAATAAAACTCAATATCAGTATAATTCAAGCAGAAATATTGATTGAAGAATTATTAACACTATATATACGATATGATACGGCTATCAGGAATTCCAATGTAATAATCAGGAGTTATATTATATCTGTGACAGCATTTCTATATAGTTTGGAAATGGTTATAGGTATCTACTGGTGTCCACTTAACAATATGTGAGCTAGTTGGTAATTACCATATCTACAACATAAAATATATTTCTTTATAAAACAATATCAATGTACTACATTTTCTTTGTCATGGAAACTGCGATATAATTCACCATCATTAACCTATTAATGTCCCACTACTGGGCACAGGTCCCCTCTCAAAATGCGAGGGGTCAGGCCATAGTCCACCATGCTGGAGACATGCGGATTAGTAGACTTCACGCATTTTCAATAACATTATGAACTATCAGATATATAGGTTTCCACACAATGTTTTCCTTGCTGTTACAGCAAGTAATAAATAATTTATATAGCGATATAATTTTTCCTTAAAATTGAACCTATTTCTTACGTTAACCAATTTCATTATTCAAACCCCAGTTAAAATATCCATTCATTAATTCTAATCACTAATAATAGGGGATTATGGAGTGTAGGCGAAATTTTGGCATTTCATTTAAGTAGTATTAAAAATTTTAATGAACTAAAAAAATATGTAAATTGAAACTAATAATTGATACACAAAATATGAATTCATATAACTATAAATTAGCTATTCAATTTGCACATAAATTACTTCCTTACAGACTGGTAAATTTCATCTTTTTATATTCTGATGAAATAACTTATGGAACTTGTAGAATTCTTTCAAAGCGGCACTTTGTTCATAATTATACTTGAAAGTTGCTACTATTTTAAAAATGGTAAAAAAACTTTACAATATGAAAACTACATTACTAAAATTCTTTAGATTAAAATTTTAAACATTTGCTTCCAACCCCATAAATTATTGATATTATTTTATCATAAGCATAAATATTATACATTTATCTTACAGTGATGATGCGTACGGTCCAGCGGTTACTATACCGGTCCGACACGCAAAGGGCACCGAGTTTGATTTTGTGCCGGCCAACAATACGCAGACAAACAATAATGAATTATAAATTCTGTTCTGGGTCCGGGTATTTGTGTGCTCGCTTTGTATGCATCCATGACAGTGGCTACCATGAATGCGTAAACATCATACAGCCTATCCTAGTGCAGGGCTATGAATGTATGAGGCTTTTAGAAAGAAAGGACCATAGAATGAACCCGGAGGTCTGATTTCACAGACAGACTTCTGATTATTCAAATTCAAGTAATCAATTATTATCAATGGCATTAATTATCATAATAATGAAGGAAACATAAGGAAAAAGGTTATAGTCTAACAGTACTCAATAAAATTCATAAAGGTACAAGTAGCCTACCAGACTGCAATCGGCTAGCTTGGTAGACTCTATAGACCAGATCTAATCTTCCCCATCTCATTTTGCGAGGAGACTAAATAGTGTAACGGTAATCAATTGATAATATGAACTTAAACTACAACAGCAGATATCATTATAATTAATAATAATAATAATAATTCCAAATGCCCATAATACATACAAATAAAAACATTTTTGAACTATAATTCATGTTAGATTTGTGTTCTTAATTTTTAGTTCAACGATCTATCTGGTAATATATATGTAAAAGCTTAACATAAATATAAAATTATATTTTTGCACAATGTAAATAGTTCTAATGGCAGATAATATCATTTGTAATCAGTATAATACTGCCATGTTTATAATACTCAGTATAAATGCCATTATGCATTAGCTAGCCGATTTCGCCATTGTCAGGTTTTCATAATCAGTAAAATACAAATTAAATATTTCACTATCTGAAAATGCTTTATTAGATCTATTTTTGGTACCTCTAAATTTGCATGTGATGTCTAGTTATTAAGGAGCACTACTTTATAAAAATTACCCCCCTTTTTGGCCACAACTTGAGAAGTGGTTTTGACATGTAATGACATAAGAGCTTAAGGACTGAAGAATAGATAGGAATAGGATGACACATAATAGTGTGTAAATATTGTATTTTCTCTTTGGTCTTCTTTAGTGAGATCACTAAAAGAAGACTGCGAGGATGCAGTATTAAAAAAAATTATGTATTCAATCAAACTTGTTCAGTACAAGAACCGAAGTAACTTCTACAAAAATATTTTTATTATTATTGTTCTCTAACTTCATTTCTTTCCCCTAATGTAACCTTGACTTGATATTCTCCCACATCTAGGCACGGGTCTTGCCTTGAAATAAAGACCTAAGCAGCTGACCCTGATAATTAATATTATACAGAGATGATATGAAGGTGTGATTGATATAATAAGTTATTTTCAAACATCTTAATTATGACCATGAGATTACAGACAGGTTTTTTAGGTTCTTTGATTGTTATTCGTCTTGTTTTTTAATTATCAACATTTTAATTAATTTTTTTGGGATAAATGACATCGAAACATATGTTAATGCATAGATTTCATGAAGCGAAATGAGGGTGCCATGCCATGCAATTTTAAAAGGAATATTATACATCTTTGAGAACATTTGAAATAGGACTCTTTTAAGGAATCAAATAGTAATATGAGCATTGATACAATAACAAACAACTTAAGGGCGATTTTTCTGCAGTTGGGATCTGAATAGAGTTATATTGCTTATTGCTTTTTTGTTAATATTATACTTTATGTGTACTAATGATGAATTTGCTTAAATACTTCAAAAACTGATTTCAAGACATTAGATTTGATTAAGTACATATGTGTATATTTATTAGTGCATAATTAAATTTGAAATTAACATCCTAAGCATAAATATTATACTTTAGAGATTACAAATAAACTTGTGAATATGATAGCACCCGTGATAAAGTTAAAATTTCAATAATCTAAAAATAGTGTAAAATTAATGCACAGGACTGTCGGGTTTATTTAGTATGTTGATGTCAACCCTATAGCAGTCATATGTGGTCACCAAAAACAGCCGTAATCTCGCATTGTATAGCGCCATCTTGCTCGCTCACATGGCGGATGTCAACTAGCTATCACTTTCGCTCCCTTCACTTCAACAGTAAGAGAAAGTAACAAAAGAGGAACAATTCATCCCAGCCTAGATCAACAACTACGGTATCCGCGTTTACTATCACTTAATTGAGTAAACCAACTTTTAAACTCTATCTTATCGCGCCTACAGATATGATAAACAACATCAAAATGAAATCATAACCTAGAATCATGTACCTTGTCAACCCTAGCCCTAATTGTAAATAACCTGGACTGAAGTTGTAACCTACTACAAACTTCTCTCAAACTAACTACACACAACGCTCAAAGTAAACAAAAAACAGGTAAACTAACCCTTTCTTCATGAGCCACCTCTGCTAGCCCCAGTTGCTTTAGGAATGTTCCAATGAAGAAAACACACATCCATTTTACATACACGCATCGGTTATCACAACATATACTACTTATGTTTGCACTACTTGTCACAATCAAACTATAATTCCACTTTTCGCTGCGCTAAACGCAGACGTCATTGACAAACAACCGAGCTATTACACGGGATCACATAGTAGATGAAAACACTGTATATTTTTTTAAGCATTCCGTCGATATATCACAATTCTTATCACTTAACGTTGTTACATTACTAATCACTGCGTCTAAATCGGTTATTTATAAAAATAAAAACGTACAAAGCAAAAATTATTCGTAGACAGTACTCGCGACGTTACACACTCGCTTAGAACGTGCGATTTCGTTCCATACACACACACATGCAATTGAAGGTAACAGATAACAATGGCCTACTTTGGATAGGTAATTATTTTTATGGCAACACCGATTATGAAAATGTTCTAATTCATTGAATAATGTATAGAATTATTTCAATTATATTTAACATAAGTAAAAAAAACAATTAATTAAGTTAACGCTTGTACTTCGTACGACGAGGATGACAGGATATCTACGTACATATCGAAATTACAAAACTGTATAAACGTTAAATATGGTGAAGTAAAATCCAAATATATCAATTTTTATAATTTAAAAGTTACTATGTTATTGTTTTTAACAAATGTAACACAATTCGGTTTTAATAATGTCCGGTATCAATTGACTGTGGAATTTCATTTGACAGATCGGTGTACAACTATGACGTCATCCGTGACGTAATATATTTCATTGAATAGTAAATACACGTAGAAAATACGGCACACGCGTAAGTATACGTAGTATTACAACACGAGGTCATGTATGCAGTTTGTATTTCTATTTGCTATATCCTTTTCAAGATAGTAATTTTAGTAGTAAATAAATAGTTATCTTTAGTAACTAGAGTCTTCTTTTAAAATTATTTTGTTGTATAAATCTAATCCAATCTAATATTAAGCCTATTTACAATAAGACAGTAAGAAACGCAATTAAAAAGTTAAGTGTATAAATTTAAAAATAATATTACGTGTATGGATAGCATATTCCATAACTAGTTAAAATAAGGATTTTTTTCTTTTTAAATCATAAAAATATCTGGTAATATTAATACTCATTACGGCACTTATATTATTCCAAACACATTGTTAGACAAATACATATTTAGGCTGGAGTAATTTAGGATTATTTTGGTGGGTAATTTTGAGGAAATAAAAGACAACAATGTAAATACATAGTTTTATTAAAAATGAAAACAAAATTCCTTATACTACCTAAATAAGGCACGACGTGTCGAAAAAAACCGCATAGCACAATGACGGATATGAATGTCAAAAAGCGACGCGGACGATGCAGCGGAACTCATACATTTGCACAGCAACGGAAACTCTCCCTGTATATTGAATAGTATAGTGGAAATAATTACGTGCTAGAGTAAAAACTCTAATAGAAAGCATGCACTCTTGAAATTTCAATTTACTAGTAAATATAATGATAGCAATTACATCTGGCAACATTTTAAAGAAAATGTCAGTGATTTTTTTCTAAATCAAAAATCCAAGGTCGCGCCGAGAACCAGCTCAGAATCTCGACTTATACATTAAAATCTTATGATGTGCAAGTATTAAGTTACAGAGGCGGATTAAGATTATTATGAAGTGGCAGATACATTTTTGTTTGAATAGTAAAGCTGTAATTTGTCGATATGTGATAAGAATTAAGATTAGCAATATACATAGAGAAATTTATAGCAACATTGAACTATACATAATATACAATAACAATTTAATGTATACATATAAATACAGTTATGCACTTATCAACATAGTGCCAAAATGGAGAATTTTTTCCTAAAATTTCGAAGTCAATTAATTTGTAGTAAGTATATTTTTTTTACAAATGTTTCAACATTATTTTGTGCGTACATTTTCGCGTTGATTTTAGCTATTTTACAAGTTAAATGTTTGATAAAAATATTATAATTTACATCTACAGAATATTACGTAACACATTCTAATCAAAATGCAAACTCGCCTTAACCTGAAATAAATAACTAGCTTCGACAGCTATCGTTTCATTAAAACTATGCACTAAATTTGTAAATAATAGGAATAATATCTTAATTTGTATGTCTTTGTACCAAATTATTAATTAAGGTGGAAATTTGGAATTTTGAAAATTGATAATATAAAAAGAGAGAGCACTATAATAACAGGAAAGAGAAACGACGAAGATGCTGAAATTTTATAGCTTTTCAAAAGTTGAAAAGTAAATTTCTTTCCTCGCTTTTTAAACGACACTAACAAAATTTTTAACAAGAAAAATTTTGAATGTCAACATTGTACATAATATAAAATATTTATAACTTGATTTTAAAACTTTTTCCAAATGTCAACATTTTAAGTATAATAAGAAAAATGTAAGAAACAAAGCCAATTTTTAATGTTTTGCATGAAAGAGAAATATTTATGTTAGAAAATATAAAAATCATCGTTATTCAGAACCGGAATTATTATAACTACCAATATAAATTGGTCAACTTTCAAAAATCATCCACAGTGTTGCCCATACAAAAAATAACTGTTATTTAATTTTATTTGTAATCTCTTAAAACTTTTGTAACAAGCAACACTGAGAGCGTTGTCCGAGTTTTACTAATAAAATACTAAATAAAAAAACTTGACGAAAAGCAGTAAAAAACTTGTAAAAGACACCGAGTTTCGTTCATCAGTCATATACATTACGCTAGATTTAGTAATATTTTATTTATTTATTAATTTAATAATACAATTGTTGGGGTGTTCCCCTTTTAGTTGGCACAATGTCGTCAGTAGTGGTCCATGTCAGCTGTTGGGGCCACTGAGTATACTGATGGTGGTCTGAAATAAAAATGGAATTATTTTTATTTAAGCTATTTAGATTATATCATTATCATCATCATCAACCCATTACTGTCCCACTGCTGGGCATGGATCTCCACTCAGAATGAGAAACATTAGGCCATAGTCTACCATGCTGGTCAAGTGTGGAATGGTAGACTTTACACATCTTCGAGAACTGTACAAAGAACTCTCAGATGTGCAGGTTACCTCAGGATGTTTTCCTTCACTATTAAAGCAGGAGATAATTAATTTCTAATACGCACATAATTTCGAAAAATCAGAGGTGCGTGCGGGATTTGGGTAGGTAGATAAATTATATCATATACAGGCAACTATTTGTGGCTCGAAAGTGGAGGAATTTAATAGGTGGTACAATTATAGTTCGTCTGCTGTCCGCGTCTCAAAATCCACTGTGAAGCCATTCTTGTTTTGGTTGGAGAGGTCGGGTGTCGAATACACATCCAAACGAGGCTACCACCTTAAGTCCTCTGGAGCAGTGACGCATCTACGTATTACCACAGATAGGGCTTCAGCCTTGTTTGTGGTGAGATGTGGGTGTCCACAGGCTACAGCGACTACTTACATCAAGTGGGCTGCACGCTCGTTTGCTTTTCTTTAAACATAAACTTTGTGGAGGAATTATTGTTTCACTTATTTTTGGTACACTTTTTTTAGGATATAAGTTCGAACCAATATTGATCACAGGTGCTGTGCTACTTCTGCGAACTATCTAGGAACGCCTTGTGCTAATATTTCTTTCTTAATGTACCCTCCAAATCAGAACACTGAATAAAAGTAAAATTCCTTATACTACTTAAATAATGATGTCACAAAGCAGTGATGTGGTTGCAGGTAAATATGAAAGCTTTCCACCTTTAATAGTATTAAGTAGGGCATAATTCCGACTTATGCAGACCGTACCCGGTGTACAGAGTGAAGCAACGTCGAGTGCGGTCGGGAGGTGGACGAGTGACCGCTACACTTCACGCGCTTCCGTGTTTTGGAGGTCACGTTAAATCGTCCGACCCATCAGTTATCATTGGATAGCGGCCGAAATATTGTCGGAGGCTTCGGTGTAAAAACATTTAAAACGGATTGGCCACTAATCCGTAATCCCCTCCACTGCCACCCATCACTAATCCGAATTGAAATAGAGGTTTGAACAGCAGCGAACGAGTGCGCTGGGCATCTGATGTTAAGTAGTCACTGCAGTTCATAGACACCCATATCTAATCTTAAATAAAACGGAAATTCTATCCGAGGTCGTATCGAAATGTAGATGAGTCACTACTCCTGAGAACTAAGATGGTCGCCTCGCTCTCAGTGTGTCCGGCAACCACACCTCTCCCACAAAACACAAAAACTGCTTCGTGGCTAATTATGAAGGCGGCGGTGGTATCTTTCCGGACGATATATAATTACAACTCAGGCAGCCAGCTTCATATAAAGTATATAGTTTACCTTAGAGTACGTCGGGGTGCGGGCAGCCGAGAGGGCCGCGGCAGGGCAGACATCCGCGCCTCGGTATTGGAGGCTGGTCGCGTCTGCTCCACTGGGGTTGGAACCACTGGAATCAACACAATAAGTTTATTTTACATGTAACGGTCATCACCTCTGTCTGTCACTGATAAAGTTCCCAGTTCGATCTATTTATATTAAATTATTGATTTTACTGCAATACGTTAAAACGATTAATAACTTTAGTTGCTGAAAAAAATATCTATTTTTTATGGTAAAAGAGCAGCAAACGAGCGTGCAGACCGCCTGCTGAATGGTCACTGAAGCCAGATCCAACCCTGATCAGGACTGTCTGAGGTCATAGGTAAATTGGTTACTACTTCTGAGGACTAAGATGGTCGCTGTAAATGTATGAGACAACCTCCCCTCTGCAACCAAAACACTAGTTGCTTCAGGGCAGATCACGTGGGCGGCAGTGGTAACTCGGTCGAATCTTAATCCTATAATCTACTGCTTTACCTATTCGCAAACGACAACTGTCGCGCTATTGTTACTCTTTTCGTTTTATTGCTCTTTTATTTCGGACGATTTTGTACAGATCCGACATCCATTTGCTTTTAATTTGCATTAAATGATAGTACTGCATAATATTATTATTTTGTGGTGATGTTTGTATGCAACTTGCCTGGCGTCGGTCTCTGTATGGGTACCGATGTAGGCCTCGACACTTTTATCTGTGAAGCACCAGCTATTGAATACGGTCGTGTGGTCGGTGGCTGTAAATATAAAAAAACAAATGTAATACAAAAAATAAGTTACAATACAATACAATGCCTTGTAATATGATTTAATAAAAAGATTTTAAGACAGTTTATTCATATTACAGGTCCATGCCAGAGGAAAAAAATTATGTAATGTAATAAAATGTAAATGCTGCGACAATACATATTCTGATATTGTGAAGAAACAAATTAATACCAATGAGACAGATGTCATTGATAACGTGACAGACCTAAACACCCTCATCGTTCAAATTTGACAGGTGGACATAACGACGGTGATGACATTTTGTGAATCATCACCAACCCATACTATCCCACTACTGGACACAGGTCTCCTCTCAGAATGAGATACCCGTTGCCCAGTGCCGTTTCCTTCAATCAATAAAGCAAGTGATAATTAATTCCTAATATGCACATAACTTTGAGAAATCAGTGGTGCGTGTGGGATTCGAGCCCCGCATTCCCAGCGTGAGAGGTCAGAATCATACCACTAGGCTATCCACTCCTTGTGAATGTGATACCCAAAAGATCATGATATCCTTGATTCAATGCAGTCACTTCAAAGACTGTATAGATGTGTGGGTATATTTACAAATGGATTGGAAGCGCCATCAACAAAAATTTTGTTCCACGCTTGTGAAGTTGGTTAGTCGCACCAGCTTCATATAAAACATTCTTACCTGCGTACTCATACGTTGCGTCTCCTTAGGGCTTAGATGGAATGCCTCGAAAAACTGAATCAGCCTTACTTTACCCTTTAAACCACAACGCAGCAGAGCTACACCGCTATCGCTATAAGGTGAACTTTCAAGTGGACTAATGAATTAACGTATAAAGGCAAACGAAAAGGAGTTCAATTACCTTTAAACCTTATATGATGCAGGATAACAAGGATAACAAAAAATATAATAGAGGAGTGTGAATGGACTGCAGCAGTAATGTTTTAAACTCTTACTTAAAACTTTAGTTATTTTTTATAACAATGCAAGTAAACATGGAATCTTGTACGAAACAATAATATAAGTTTCTAAGCATGTACTGTCGAAAAAAAAGGACGTAAATTATATTGTAGCATTTAACATTTTAATTTAATCTTAATCGTTCGACATAACAGTAGTATAATTACAGTGACTTTTTTTTCAGACAGTACATATAAGCTGGAGCGTTGGCAACAAACTCACTGGCATTTGATGGTTCCGCATGGCGACGGGCAACCCGCAGCCGGCCGAGCTCGTCCGCACCTACCCACGCACACGCCCGATGTTAACAAGTTAATCACATACACACACGAAAGCATACATTTAAATTATAGACCCTGCCCTGGCTCAGCGCGATATTTTTTTTAAATATACATATAATTACAAATCACATCATGGGTTAAACGTGATAATCCCGTTAAGTTTTAATGGTTATGGTAAGGAAAGGATTCCCTCAAAAAGGGTCAGCGATGTTATATATATATATATATATGTGTGTGTGTGTGTGTGTGTGTGTGTGTGTCTGAGTGTGTGCATGTGTGTATATAGTCATATATTATTGATAGTATAAAAAACAAACAATTGTCGTGGTATAAGTATAATTAAGAGATACAAAACTTAGTCAAACATGTTGCTTCTGACGCGTCATTAAAATTAATATAATGAAATAAATGTTCCAGTGCCAGGGACAGCTATGATTTAAATGTACTCACAAAAAGCTTATTTTAATATGGGAGCGTTAACAATATATCAACTTACTTACGCTAGCTTCTGGGCGAGGCTTTCAAATTTCGATTAAATCAAATGAAACATAAAATTCGACTTATATTTATAATTTCATGTATATACATTGTTAGTATGGAAAACATTACTTGAATGAACACCATATTTTAGGAATTCATTCGGCTTCAAGATAATTGTCAGGCCTCTGTGGTCCAGGTATTAGCATACTCCCCGCCGGGCGTACATCTAAATGATGACATTAGATTTCTGTTCTGGGTCTGGGTGTGTGTATACTCGTTTTTGTGTGTTCATGGCATCCACGACACGGGACATCCTAATGTGAGTCTATGAGTAGAAAGCGTAAGCGGCACTTCGAAGACCGGAAAATTTGGTAGGCCAGAGGTTTGGGGCCGAGTGACTACATTACAAGCTTGCAAGACCTGGACAAAGGGATTCGCTTCTGTTGTAGTATTATATGTCGTTTTTAAGCCAGAACACAGCGAACGAGGCATTTTGGGGTAGAAAACGGTGTGAAGTCGGTACCAACCTATCCAAAGCTTCATATTGTTTGTAACGTAAAGTAAAACGTAACCGTAAGTGAACGTAAACGTAAAGTTAAACACATTATGATTTATTTATTAAAACATGAATATGCAAGTCATTAATAAATTAGTCACACAGAATATTCCCATCACCTGTTGAAATAAATGTAGAACATTTAATTTGAACACTACCTTCCGCTCACGGCTTCACTCGCTTGCACGTCCGGGGTTGATTTATTTTATGTGCGAAGAATAGCAATTGAGCCACCTGATGTTGAGTGGTCACTGTAGCCCATGGACACGTATATTTAACCTCAAACGGGACTGATACGTTACTATAAATGATGACTAAGGTGGTCGCCTCGCTAAAAATGTACCCGACGGCCACGCCTCTCCGAACATAACACAAGAGTTGCTTGTAGCGGTATCTCCCTGAACGAACTACTCTACCATTTCAAACTGTAGTTTTACGCCTAAACTCTAGATATTTTCGATGTAAAAGGAACCTATGTCATATGTAAATTTTATATCTCTATCTTTGCGTGAAAAATTTTGCTAATGATGTTTATTTATCGGTAGAGAATGCATTCAGTCCTCCGTTTGCGTCCTTTTTTTAATTTTAAGTAAATAAATAAATAAAACAGCATGCTGGAATATATTTAAATGCTCCACAGGAGCCCAGTAGCGGGGGAAACGCGGGCCTAGTGCAAACATTATTATATACTCACATCCTTGGGTGCCATTAGCTGGCTTTGCGGCCTTTCTCGCCTGAGAGTTTCCGTGCCCTGCCGCACGAGCGCGGGCGGCGCTGGCATCGCGGGACGCGATATCTGTTTTTCGTCCTTCTGAAGCAAATTCCAATGTCAAACGTATGTTTTTTTTGGCGTAACAAATGAAAAAGCAAAAAAGAATGCAGTCATGATGCCGTCAAGGTCAAGCTACCTGTTTAGATATAAATCTTACCTGGTGTGTAGCTAGCGTATAAGAGTCCCTCCTCTGTGTCATGGCCAACTGGGCGAGGGGTGTCGGGGGAGCCGGCGCGGTGGGGCTCAGCGCGGGATTGGAGGCGTACACCCCGCGACGCACCATGGTTCTCCCCGCCAGCACCCTTGCCGCCGTGGGAGGAGGGTTGCCTGCGTAGGAATGGTAGTGCCAATTATTTACCATCACAAAATTCATAAAGCGGGAACATTACGATTACGATTAAATACACATTTTTATAAAAAAAATAATGGAGATAAGAGCAAGGAGGTTTTTAGTCCTCAAAAGTAGGAGCGGCCTTATTCACGTAGCGCTTTTGTTCTATTTAGTTCTAAAGATATGTCTATAGGCGGCAACGGGACTTAACATCAAGCATTGTAATAACAGTGGTATAAGCTACTGTGTTTGAAGGGTTTGACGGGTTTGACGGGTTTGACGGGTGTGATGTAAGGCAGAAATACTAATATGATGCATTCCAAGTTATTCAAGATCAGGAGTAGCAATGCATAGAGATGTCGATTACAGGAACGACGTCAATTATGACTCTTTTCCTATTTGACCTAAGCCACAGATAGCCATGGACAGCAGTTACCACTTAACAGAAAATGGGCTGAATGCCTTTGCTGTTGCCTTTACATATAAGAAGAAAAAGTTAAAAAAAAATGCAATACAAAACAATATTGAACTTACCAGGTATCCTATTCAATTCCTTATGTGAGCTGTATTGCCTCAGTTTCGACGTCGGGAGACTGGTCTTCCTGGGCACAGCTGAGGGAGGTGGCATTGGCATGTATGGACCTAAAACCAACAACGATATTGTATCTAATATGGTTTAGTCTAATATATTTGTTGATTGTATATCGGTGATCAACACGATAAAAAAATAATTTTGTAGTATATACTATATAATTAGTATTTTTTTATAGCATAGAAATAGCAAACGAGCATACAGCTCTTGATGGTCGGTAAATAAGTGGTAAGTGGTCACTGCCGCCCATGGATATCTGTAACCAAACTAAATAGAATTGATGTCCTACATGAAGTCGATGCGTTGCTATGCGTGAGGATCAACATGTTTGTGTTTCTCCCTTATTACACCCTTCAAACCAGAACATAGCAGCGTTTAACACACCACAAAAGTTCCACCACTTGGAAAACTCCTTGTTTTATTAACAAGGAGGAACATCAATACAGCATGCAATGGGGTGGGGGGTTTAGTGTGTGCGTTAAGGTTCAGCGATTTTCATCTGTTTCTGTAAACATCAACATAGGGCCAAGCATCAGGAGGACTTCAGCTAGACGAACGGGAGGACCGAATTACATCGCAACCACCCACTAAACGGTGGGGATGGCGTTAGGCAGAGGTATGATGTATATACATATATAGAACCCTAAATAGGATAGAAGTTTTACTCGAAATAAATTATCACTTGCTTTAACGGTAGAGGAAAAATCCTCAGGAAACCTGCATACCTGATAGCTCTTTGTAAAGTTCTCGGAGGAAATTAAAGTCTATCCTCGGCTAATGAGGTGGACTATGGCTTAACGCTTCACATCCTGAGAGGGGCTCCGTGTTCAGCAATAACATATATGAGTGGTGAAAATCAACATGGCATAATCTACTGTTTTAATTGTGATAGTCATAAACAGATTGCGGACATATAAGACGTTGATCACAATATTGAAATGTGTTAAAAGTGACGCACTCAGAGGAGAATTTTCAAACAAATAGTAAATGATGTAGGATTATATAACAGAGCCCTCGCTTATGCATAGCCAGTGTTTATTAGAGCTCTATATACTTATAAATTAGTGAATTTAGTATTAAGAATTAGTTGTGCATTACATTATAGAACGACATCTCTAATAGGCAAGTTTCTTTAAATAAAGACAAAAATAAGGCGTAAAATATTTTTAAGAGTGATATATATAAACGAACAACTTTACAGGAAAGAACTTGTATCCGTTCGCGGCTGTGCTTATGGACGTATGGGATACGCTATCAATGAGTCTGAATCGTCCCAAGAATTCAGTGTCGGTTCATTTTCGTGACGTGCGGTTTTACTCGCAGCCTACTCTGCACGAGCGAAGGCAACTTCGCCTGAATGTTGCCTTACACAGAATATCCGGAAGGTTCGAGGTAACTTTTTTTTGGATATATAAAGCACATGCAGATGCAGATGTCATAAGCGATTGCTATTCATCACTGGATAGTCTTTGATCACCTACGAGTAAAATCTTAGATGTGAGGTGTGATGTTCTGGATTCGAAAGTATTAAGGTCACTTCCGTAATACCAAAGTAGGTTATCTTTTTACTTTTCTTAATTATTATTGCTAAGTTTCGTTAATTTATTATTTTAAAAATGTAACATAATATATGGAATATTTATAAGACTAATAATAATCTACTTACAATAACCTTTTTATGGGCGCGTGCTCGTCTTTGTTAGCTGTTCATGTTGTCTCAATGTTTTTAAAATGTTATTGTTTAAGGTCACGGACGACGTGTCTAAAGTCGCCACGGGGTTCATCGTTCACAACTTTAAAATAGAGTCTACAGCTTTTAAACTTAAAAATGATAATAAAGAAGACTTTCATGTATCTTCCGAAGATTTTTACGAAATGGCTTTCAATCGTGACTATTGTTATAGGTATGAAACTTGTGATGTTGATTTATAATAAATAAAATGGAATTGTATATCAGTAAATTCGAATTAGCTCCATGATAACGTAGTAGTATTTCACTCTGGAGGTCCGAGGTTCGAATCCTGGCCGTTCAACCTATTTTTCTATGGTTACTGGTATGTGTATATTGAAAAATATATATAATTTGATTTAGCGATGCAAAAAAAACATTGTGAAGAAATATGGGTTTCCCGAGTATTCTCCACAACGTTCTCAATCGTGTGTGAAGTATACCAAAATGCACTTCCAGCGCAATGGAATATCGCCTAATCCTTCTCATTTTGTAAGGAGACCCACGCATAGCAATAACAGTGACGAGTTGATGATGATAATTATTGTTATTTGCAGCGGCGACTTTCGTAGTGTCCAAAGTGCGACGAGTTCCATGACTGCAGCCCGGGTGCTGTGGCGGGGGAACTGGGTCACTTTCTTAGATGCGATGCTTCAGCTTAATGCTCTCAGGCGAACACATGAAACTGTTTCCCAGCCGCAGTATGTCAGAAGAATATGCATTAACATTTTGAAGCACTACGACAGTGAAATAGTGAAGGTTGACGAAGAAGATGTGATGACCGCAAGTGTATTTGAGGAAAATGATTGCATTAGGTATTTTTTTAATCAATAATGCTTCTAGATACAGCTTCTAAAATACAAATGTTCTATGGTATTCAAATAATGTATATAAATTAATACACAAAGTTTGCTCGGTTTTCGATTCAACCATTGACTATTTGACTTGAATCGTCAATAGCAATAAAGTCACCCGCGTAATGTGATCGGTTTCTAGATTAAACGCTAGCTGATCTTCTATGTCAGTTTTATTATCCATAAATGCGAAAGTAAGAGAGAGTTATTTTGTTACACCGTTACTGCTGAATTGCTAAAACGAATTCAATAAAATTTCTCAAGAAGGTAGCTTGCGTCCGCAGGAAAAACATAGGCGACCTTTTGCCGCAAAAATATTCGTTCGCAATTGTAATATTGTTAAATATAACGATTTGTATTTAATCGCGCCAATAAAGGAGGTAGGTACGTGTAATCCTAACCTGGTTGAGCTCGTGTGAAATCGCGGATAGCCTTTGTAATATATGTACAATCTACTAAAAATACCGCTCCAAGGGGAACGATAATTTTTTTATTTCATTTATTTATTGTTTATTGGACCAATATTACAAAAAACGGATTTAACGCTAAAAAGAATTTTCTACCAGCCCACCTTAAGGACATTTGAAGAAAAAAATAAAGGGTACAAGTAACACAGAAAAAATAAAATAAATAATGATGAGAAATAAAATTATTCATTTGTAAAATAAGAAGAGATAGCAGTGAAATAACAAGGAATACAATTTAAATATATATAAAAATAGAAATAAGAAAAGCAGAAAATAACAAATAATACAAGAGTTGTTTCATATAGTGAGAATACTCTCCTTTCTTGAAGGAAGTCTTTGAGTGCAATACTGTCACGCCTTGGAAAGAGCATTTCAAAGTGGACTAGAACGTGAAAGAGTTTCATACAAACCAGTAGCGATGTAGTGGGAAAGCAAAACCTACAGAAAAAGAAGAACGAAGATGTTGTTCGTGGGAATCACAAATGTACAGAAATTTACGATTCAAGTATTTCAGAGAAAGTGGTTAAAAACAAAACAGAAAAGAGGGAGTTTAATATACGAATCTTTCTGCATATTTATTTAATTATTTAATAGAAATTTATTCATTGTGTTTATCGTTTTCTTCTTCTGCTAAGATTTATACTTCTTTAACTTGCGTTGCTCATACATAAAAACCTAAAATACTATTGAAAAAATATTGTTCTATCTTTCATTCAAAATTTGATAAATAAATTGAAACGCAAGTCATTAACGAGAACTAGTCGATAGGAAAAAAATATTTAAAAAATGGAGGTAAATTAAATATTGTTACTTTTTCGTATTTTTTCGGAATTGATTCATTCATCTTATTTCATTTCAGATGCGGTGGAGTTGTATTAGAAAGCATTCATTACCGCGATTTGACACCTTTGGATAGGGACGCTATTTCATATGAGACATTGAAATTAATGCCACATATGCAAACGCAACCAAACCAGGTAGGTGTAAGCACGTACATACGGCGAATCCTGTTTGATGTGAGTCGTGTATTGTTTTGAAAAATATGCAAGCTACTTAAAGGCTTAACAATTTTATTGATGTAAATATTTAACTGTATGGTACAATTCGGTGATTCGATTGCGATGATGCTACTATCATTTTGTTTTCTGTGATGTGTTCAGATGAAGGCTTACTTATAAGAGGCGTGCCGACTTAGTTCTCAGAAGTGGCAACACAGCTTTGACCGAGTTCAGGGAGGACAGCTGATGATCTGTTTGGAGTTTGGCATGCATCCCGCCTGATAGTAATCATTGTGGCTCCTGGACATCTGTAACCAACGCCACGAAGCGTTG
>DWKL01000583.1:0-18071 GCA_018249415.1 Phareas burnsi | reverse complement strand
ACAGGATATAAAAAAAACATTTCTCTGCTACAAATAGAAATATTTTAGAAATCTTTATATCTATTTTTACCTTCGCTTTTAACTTAGATAATATTTCAATAACGATTAATTACAATAATTTTATGAATATTGTTGCAGTCGTTTAAGTAGTCCAAGCTAAATATACTTTTAATCTAAATTAGACATTTTTGATTCTTAACCGTCGATAAGTTATCTGGTATTATTAACACAAAGTTAGCCTTTTGCACCAGAATTCTTTATTTCAGATCAAGTAAGAATAAATATATAAATATCTACATTAATTAAAAAATAAATGTCTTCACTAAATTATATTGTAGGTTTGTATTTTTTACGTGAGAACAGTAGCGAGTGAGCGTGCAGGTCATCTGATGCCAAGTGCTCAGTGTAGCCCATGAAAACCCACATCTAACTTCAAACAAGCCTGAAGTCCTATTTGAGGTCGTACGTAGATACATTACTACTTCTGAGGACGAAGATAGTCGCTTTGCAGAAAGTGTGCCTTAACACCACACCTCTCCAACTGAAACAAGAATTGTTTTAGGGCAGATTATGAGGACGTTGGTAGCCTTCCGGGATGAACTATTCATACTACCTATCAAATATACTTTAATTAATCCATAAATACTTTCAACAAATTATATTGTATATTTTATGTATGTGGTAGATGTGGCTTGTATGTATGACATCATTTAATTCAAGTGGGTACCAAGCGAGACCATTACGCCAAATACAATCCGCTATAAAGCCATATTAAGAGAAACCTTTGCATAAACATATGTACTAATAAACCTAGTATCAACATAACCACTGAATGTATTTATGAACTAGTGATAATCTCAAAGACATTTCAAAGACGGTAAAGAAACATAAATGGTTTTAAGAAAACAAATTTAGCATATAGACTTGTTTATATAAAATGAGTAGCAAAAATGCATTTGGGCTGTTGGTAATTGATAATTACCGACATATACATCTATTATTAATTTCAAATACGATTGAAGTTTTACCTGAGATCTGAGACAGATACGTTGCAGTAGCGACTTAGTCCTCAGGAGTACCTGAGGACTAAATGAGAAGGTCTTTTATATGTTTATTCTTCACCTTCAAGACTAGTATCTAGACTAAATCTACTACAAGTAGATGGTAACACAGCTTAAGAATATTAAGAATTTGACATATTTTATGTCCTGATTATGACTGCTTTAAGTGAGTAATATGGTAAAAAAAAGTATATGTGTTACATTGTATGTGTTGCAATATATGTGTTACATTGTATGTGTAATTGCAAGGCCGGCGGACGATGATGGAGTCTCTCCCGCACAACAAGTAAGGGAGACGGGGGCGGTTGAAAAACCATGCTACATGAGAGTAAAAGCTTAGACACCCCCTTTTGCCTTGGTGTTTTCTTTTTTACTTTTCCTTATATTACAAATTTTTTAATTCAGGGCAATAAGTTCTATTTTATTTATTTACTCTAACAATCTTAATCTTAATTAAAATAATCTTCTCTAAAACGCAATCTATGCTAAAACCACAAATTAACTTAAACATCTCAATCTATTAACAACTGTCCTCATGAAAAACTACGATATGTATTATGCGTGTCACTAATGACACGCATAATTACATACATATCGTAGTTTTTCTATCTAAAGTCTAAACTTTAGATAGAAAATTTACATATCTTGATTTGAATAATCATAATGGTTTGGTTTCGGAAGTAATGGTTTGTTATTAAAAAGACGTATTGATATTTCAATGTCCTTGTTGCGACTGCTCTCAATCTTACTTATACTTAACGTATTTTAACCGTCTTAGCTACATATTTTGAGTGTGAGGAGCGTAGCAAACGAGCGTCCAGACCATCTGTTACTACACTCACGTCTAACCTCAAACAGGATTGAAATCCTATCTTAGATGACTCACTATGCCTAAGGGCTAAGACGGTTGTACATTTGTAAGCGTACCACACCTATCCAATCGAAGCACACGAATTTCTTCCCAGCGGAATGTAAGGGCGGTTTCCTTCCCGGTCGAACCATAGTACTACGACCTATTAGATGCACACGCAAAAGTATGATTAACGCGTTTACCTTTTTTTAAAACTCATGCGTCATTGGTCCTTGGCTTGTCTTTGTTAAGGTGATATCTATAATAGGAGATGACCGCAAACAGAATTGAGAGAAACATTTATTTGGGGCGACCGGCCTCTGTCATAGATTATTTTAATATGTACTCTAAAATCGTCTATTTTAGATTATGCTTCATTATATTGTAGTATATTTACGAAATAATTTTGAGGTTACACCAATAGTCATTGTTTATTTATAACTCGTTTTGCATTTGTGACTTTGTTTATACATTTAGCAATTTTGTCAACAAAGTTATATGACTTTGAATATAAGCTAAAGTAAGCAATAAGCAATGATTGACGCAGCGTGGTGCTGCGGTCACCATACCGGTCTGACATACAGAGGGTTCTGGGTTCGATTCCCAGCCAAGTAGACACGAAGAAGTTTGTCTGGGAGAAATCGCTGCCTAAGCGATAAGACCGCCTTTTGGACACCGCCGTTTTTATGTGTCTGTTTCCGTGTGTGTTATTTTGGTGATGTAAAATAAATAATATTTGTATTGTATTGTATTGTAGCCATCTAAATGATGCATTTAGATTTCTACTTTTGGTCTGGGTGTCTGTATACTTGTCTTCATTTGAGTCCAGGGCACCCACGACACGAAGTATCCTGGTTTGGGGCTATGAGTGCAGCAAGCATTATTATAGCCTATGGATATCGAATTATCAAGCCGGGGAACGGAACCGGGTTCGAATCCCCGGCGTGTTCCTCTGATTATTTAAAGTTATGTGCGTATCAGAAATGAATTTATCACTCTCTTTAATGGCAAAGGAAGATATCGTGAGGAAGTCTATATATCTAAAAGTTCTCAAATCTGCGTGAAGTTTGCTAATCTTATCTCGATCAGTGTGATGGACTGTAGCCTCAGTTCTTCTTATTCTGAGAGCAGACCAAAGAAGGCATTATATGAATTTTTGCAATTTTATCAAACACATCATCCACCTTATTGCACACACACACAGAAAATAAAAAAATATATATGTTAAAAGTATTTTATATCTATTTACAGTGCAGCGACTCGCCGGGCCCCGGCGGCAGCGCCCCCTCCCTTGATGGAGGGAGAAGCCCTCGCCTCGAGATTATTGGAGTTACAGCCTCAGGGAGCCAAGTTCCTATTGTAAGTGTAAAGTATACTATATCATATTGTCACTATTGATGATCTAATAATTAAAAATGTTAATGCATTTGTGTTCATCGCAATTCCTTACAATTCATAAAAAAAAAAATTGCTGGTTATAATTATTTAAACAGATACCGTTAGTTGTCGTTTATTAATTGTTAAACAATAAGATGACGAGATTTGTTGTTCAATTTTAGCGAGTTAACGAGAATGCTGTTAAATTTTAAAGTTTAGTTTTAACAACCTAATAATGCCTTTTAAAAATACACACTTTTGGACGTCACCGCTAGTATTACATTAAATTGTATGCATGTTTTATTGTTACAATGTTTGAACATATAAACGATCTTCTGCTGTGTTTTTTCTTTCAAGTACCTATAAGATCTTCCAGTGGAAACCCTCTTAAAATCATACATTCTCTTTTTCCATAATTTTATATGACGGCTTTGTATCCGTACCTTGCACCAGCAAATTAAGTTTTGATTTTTTTTTTGTACATCAATATTTCGTTACGGTCCTATTTATGACCCACTGCTGGGTACGGGTCTCTCCTCAAAAATGAGACAGCCTTGTAGCATAGTCCATCATGCTGCCCCCAATGCGGATTGGTGGTGATACGGATTAGTGGCGGTTGGAAAATATTCGTGTTGAATATTTTCCAACTGCCTACAAGGCTTACGACATGGTTTAAAGACTGCTGCCCAATGTTTATCGGAACGGAAAGCTTAAAGCGCTCATGAAATTTGGCCACTAGCGATCACGCTTCCAACTCCCGATCACGTCCGTTGTTTAACCTACACAAGCCGCGGGGCAACGCGTGCTTCGTTATCAATTTTGACAACACAACAATTCCCATTCCAGTCCGGTGGTGATCGAGGTGCCAATCTTCACAGCGTCGTGTCCCGAGCGGGAGATCGTCGTCCTGCGGTCAGACACCGGCGACACCTGGCAGGACCACTATTTACACAACAACGACAACCCTATGATACAGGTACGGACGGACACGAACACTTATTGTAATTGTACGTTGCGTGTTACATAAGAATTTATTTATATGATAGTTGATACAACTATAGTTGCCGCTCCCGTAATCCGCCGTGAAGAAATGTATGTTTCGGTAGGAGAGCTGCGGTTCTCGGACACACTTATAGCGAGGTGACCATCTTAATCATCAAGAGTAGTGACGCATCTACATACGACCTCAGACAGGGCTTCACCTTTGTTTGCGGTTAGATGTGGGTGTCCATTGGCTGCAATGACCACTTAACATCAGGTGCCCCGTGTGTAATCAAACGTAACGACGAAAATAAAATCAAAGCATTTTTTTTAAATGTTACGCGCTTATTTTTTCACGCGTAGTTTTTCACTTATGAAATTTGTGTAAATGTCTGATGTCACAACGAGTAGCAGGTATCAAACATTTGCAAATTCGATAACCAGCGCCACTAGACCTGATGGACTGACGACTTAATGAGAACAAGGACAGATGGATTTTTAACTAGATGGGTTATGATGAACTTTATACCTTATTGTATAACTTAACTTTTCTTTATATTGAGACGGAAAGAAAAGAAGAAAAATAAGGGAAAAACAGCAATCATTTATTTCACTTAGTATTTCATGTATTATTTTTAGTAACGACGCTTTCATTTACTAAGATATTTTCACACATACAATTGTGACATCTTAAATGGCAGCGCTAATAACGTCACTATTATATCAATCAACGCCTAAAACGCCATGTCATATTGTGTGTCGCTTCCATATTGGTTCGAAATGTAAAGTTGCGTGTCGCCGTCGCCAGGAGGCGTTATCCCGCGAGCGGCAGCAGTTCGGCAGCTCGGGCGAGTGTCTCGGCGAGGCGGGCGAGCGCGTCGCCCGGGTGGTCACGTGCGACTTCCCGCACTACCTGGCCGTCGTGTCGCGCGTGCGGCAGGAGGTGCACGCCATCGGGCCCGACGGCGGGACCGTGTCCTCCGCGCACATCGCCCAGGTAAGCGTGCGGAAACATTCCGTACTTAGTCCTGAAGTTATACTTCTTTTGGCCTATTTGTAAAAACAGATCAAACTGTGTTTTTAGCGTGAGACGAAGTTGCGCGTGCCGATATAGCACATAATTTATTAGCATGGGACGAAGTTGCGCGCGCCGATGTAACACATAATTTATTAGCGTAGCACAAAGATGCGCGCGCCGTTTTTTTTTATAGAATTGGGTTGACCACTGATGATCTGCTACCCCTGAAGAATAACTTAAAACAGCCTTTATGTGCTCTCCGAAGCACAGGAGTGCACATGAAAATTAGCCACGCGTGGACACCCATCCAACTGTCGATCGCGCTCGACGTTGCTTCACTTTCTGATCTACGATTACAACATGCACAAGCCACGGGATCATGGGCGCTTCACCCGTTACATAGTAAAATATTTCACACACAGTAAAAAATATCTTTACCTAATATCCAAAACAAACCTAATTAGATTTATTTGGATGTTTTTAAATTGTAATCCATGTATATTTTTAAGTAATAAATAAATAAAAGTATCGTATCATATCGTATCTTATTATATGGTATTGTATCATATTGTATAGTATTCTATCGTATCATATCGTATAGCATCGTATCGTATCATATTGTATGGTATCGTATTGTATCATATCGTAATAAATCGTGTCGTCCGGCAGGTGCAGGCGCAGTTCCCGCCGCAGGCGCTGACGAAGCGCATCCGCGTGGGGCTGCAGGCGCACGGTGCGAGCGCGGCACTGTGCGCGCGCGTGCTGCCGCGGCACGCCGCCGTGTCGCCCGTGCTCACGGTGGAGCCGCGCCGCAGGAAGTTCCACCGCTCCATCACGCTCACCGTGCCGCTGCCGCAGAACACCGCGCAGGTAACCGGACCAATTGCCGATCAGAAAAATATACCTGACGATTTGAACATCTCCTTTCCAATGGGCAGTTGGTTGAAAAGATACAATCGATTGAGAGATAAATATAAATCATTGTTGTTTCTTTATGTTTGAAGAGTAGCAAACGAGCGTGCAGGCCATCTGACGTTAAGTGGTCACTGCAGCTCATGAACACCCACAACTTCAAACAGGACTGAAGTCCCATCTGAGATCGTACGTAGACGCACTATTACTCCTAAGGACTAATGTTGCCGCCTCGCTGAATAATAACATTCTATTATTAACATTAGAAGTGGAGAACGGTTTTATGATTTTTAACAGAATTAACACAAATGTTAATTGTTTAGATAAATTACCTACTAAACAATAATTCCGTCTCCAGGGCGGAGGTTACGACAAGTCGTCAACCGCGAACCTCCGGCTCCTGTGCTCCATAATGGGCGGTCAGGCGCGCGCCGTGTGGGAGGACGTCACCGGCTCCACCCCGCTCACGCTCACCGACGACTGCGCCTCCTTCACCACCACCGTATCTGCCAGGTGACTTTTAACCACTCATTATTGGCCTATATGTATCAATGTATCTGTATGATCAGTGCCGGATTGCTTGCTATGGGTTCTTAAGTTTTTAGTGGTAAAGTTAATACTCAATACATTTATTTGTCGTTCATAAATTACAATGCTGTTGGTGTTCAATAGTACAGTAGATCACTATAGACCCTGTCGGGCGCTGGCAAGTACAAAAAGACATCGCCCATGACAGCAGATATTAGTTTGCTCCGGGAATATTGCCGATGCGCGTGGCGTAATGGTGGTTACCATACCGGCTTGACATGGCGGATGGCAGATGGCACCGTGATCGATTCCCGGCCAGGCAGACATCTAAATGAAGACTTGAGTTGATGATGATGAGTTCCTTTCTGGGTCTGGGTGTTTGTGAACTGGTCCTGAAAGTGTCCATGACACCGACACAGGGTATCTCAGTGTGGCTATAAGTGTGGAAAACTTATTTGCTTGACCTGTATTTAACTAAGTATATATCAATGTTACGGAATATTGCGAATCAGTTTACAATCTCTTTTATTTTTATGTCTGAAGAGCAGCAAACGAGCATACAGGTCACCCGATGTTAAGTGGTCACAGCAGCCATTGCGTACCTACATCAAAACTCAAGCACGACTGAAGCTTTATCTGAAGTCATATATGCGTCACCACAATGATTATCGGGTACATTTAAAAGCTTGCAACCCAAATACAAGAATTATGATGCGATCTTCACGGCGAATTATGAGGGCGGCAGTGGTGCCTCCCCCGTCGAACTATAGTTCATCGCCTGATTATTGTTATCTATGAATTTTAACTGTGAACATTCATCTCTACTACGGAACCCATCACTTCACGTGCTCCGAAACGCACTCGCCTGTTTTTCTAGTTGATTGCATTGACTTGAGTAATATTTGATTTATTAATCTCGGTCATTTCGTTTTTCAGATTCTGGTTGATGAGCTGCCAGAACGTAAGCGACGCCACTAAACTGGCAACAGAATTGTACAGGTATCTACTAAAAAAAATTAATACAAAAATAATAATAACTTAACATTTCAAATTGCACCGTCTACATTTCTCTTCCTTCGTACAGTTTTTTATTTTTTGCCCAGGAATTATAAATGTTTCCGAGATAAGAACAAAAGTATATATTGCCCTGTACAGTACTCTTAATGAAGTTTTTTTCCAAATCCTCTTTCTTCGGTCGAACTTCCAAAAGAGATTTTTTTTATAATATATAGACAAAAAATTCGTAAAATTTAAAAGATGAAATGTGACTTGTGTCACTTTTCTGTTTCTCTCTTTCTGTAATGTTTTTCGTGCAATTCTTCTTGTAGTATTTTATATTTTTTCTGTAATCTTTTTTCATTCCTTCTTTTTGTAACCTTTTCTGTTTCTTTTTTTTTGCAATTTTTGTCATTTCTTTCTCTCCGTAATCATTTCAGTTAAATTTTTTATGTAGATTTCTTTGTGTAACCGAAAATACTTGTGTCGTGTGCCAGAGAAATGTTGCTGGTCCCGTTCGAGGTGCGCATCGTGGTGCTGGGCAAGCGGCTGGACGCGCTCGAGGGCCGCCTGCTCGTGCTCTACATCACCGACCGCTACGCGTACGACACGCTGCTGCAGCAGGTATGTGCGCGTGCACAGAGTGGCGCTCGACTGTAACCTCACGAGTACAATAAGAAACATGTTAGAAGTCACATCATGTATAAAAAAAATTAAAAAACCAATATTACTTACATTGATGATAAAATATAAAAACATCATGAGCAAAGATTAGCAAACGTCACTCACCCAACTCCCGACTGCACCAGGTGTTGCTTAACTTTAAAGACCGGTCACGATCTGTGCAAGCCGCGGAGCTAGATGCGTTTGACCACAGTGACAGTGACGGGCTGATGAAGACGAGGATGATATAAACGTTCTTTTCTTCAGGAGCACTACACAGAAGTGGCACACTCCACTGCGGTGCGGTTCCTGGACGGCAAGGAAGTTTACCTGGAGTTCTCCGGGAACCTGGTGCCCGTCACCAAGTCGGCCAGCCAACCTAACTTTATCTTTGAGGTAAGTAGTTGTTACAAAAGGAAACTTTGTTCATATGTTCTAAATGAAGACATTTTATAAATTGGCTTTTTTTAATACGCTTTTTACACTCATAGCCCCACACTGTGATTCCCTGTGTCGTGGGTGTCATGGACGCATACAAAATGAGTACACAAACACCCTAAGCCAAAAGAAAAATATAAATTCATCATTTAGATGTATACCTGGCCGGGAATCGCACTTGTAACACATTGCGAGTCACACCGGTGTATATATATATGTGTGTGTGGGTGTGTGTGTATCATAGTCCTCAGGAGTAGTGACGCATCCATATACAACCTCAAACGGAACTTCGATTTTGTTTGGGCTTGGATGTGGGTGTCCATGGGCTGCTGTGACCACTTAACATCAGGTGACTTGCATGCTCGTTTGGTACTTGACAAACATAAAGAAAAATATATGTTAATTTCAATATTTTTTTCAGGCATTCAAAGACAACCGAGTTGAGTTCACGGTGCGCGTGAAACACCACGAGGAGACGCCCTCGGGCAGAATCTACTTCATGAACGAGCCCAAGGTAACGCTTTTGAAACTTATATGCAAACGTATGTAGGTTCTGTAGTTTAATTTAAATTTTTCGCACGCTACATGTCGCAGAACATATAGGAGTTCGTTAAATATTTATAACCTGTGTAAGCCGCCCTCATTATTCGCCGTGAAGCGGTTTTTATGGTTCGGTTGGAAAGGAGGAGAGGTTTCGACCTTACTATTAGGCTATCGCTGCTATGACGAGCGCATACTCATGCTGTTTCCGTTACATAAAAAAAATCGTTTTAGGTGGGCAAGGGCGAACAGTCGCAGACCCCGGCCTGCGTGCTGGACGTGCAACTTCCCGAGAGGATCGCGCCGCGCGCCGCCAAGAGCCACCTCGACTGCCTTAACCTGGACCAGTCTGGTAACAATCCCAATAGCGTTTCCTAGCTTCCACATTTAGTTCCAATTGCATGCGTTATAAAGTGGCAGGGCCCTTCATGTTTCGCCTCCGGATTGATCACCGCTACACCTATTTCTCCCTTATTGCATTGCATTGTAAATGCTGCGGCGGCCTGGTTTGCGGGATGTTTGATAGGTGGTAGAACTACAGTTCATCCGGGGAAGTACCACCGCCGCCCTCATAATTCGCCGTAAAACAGTTTTTGTGTGTCGGTTGGAGAGGTGCGGTTGCCGCGGACACTTACAGTTAGGCGACCATCTTTATTCCTCAGGAGTAGTGGTGCATCTATCTACCTAGATGGAATTTCAATTTTGTTTGAGGTTAGCGTGGGGGACCATGGGCTACAGTGACCACTTAACATCAGATGGTCTGCACATTCGTTTGCTACTCTTCGAACATAAAATAAATGTAGTAAGAAAGCCCTTAGAAATAGTAACGCTTCTGCATACGACCTCAGATAGGACTTCAGTCCTATCTGAGATTAAATGTAAGTGTCAATATGCTGATATCCCATAGAAGGGACACTTTATATAAGGTTCCAACTTAGCCTTTATTGCTGTCGATATTAATCGTTTACTATTTATATTCTGTAAAAGAAGTTATGTTTAGCAGTTTAGGAATTGACAGTTGTTTTTGATATTATACACAAGAGGACACAAGAATAAGGGGAATAAATCATAACATTAAACTTCCCATTCCTATTATTCAGAACTGGCAAAAATTTTAAATCACTATCAGGATTATTGTATCATCAACCCACTAATATCTCACTGCTGCGCAGAGGTCTCCTCTCGGAATGAGAAGGGGTAAGCCCCAGGCCACCGCACTGGCAAAGTAAGGATTGGTAGATTTCACACACCTTCGAGAACTTTACAGAGAACTCTAGGATGTGTAGGTTTCCTCACGATATTTTCCTTCACCGTTAAAACAATTCAGAACTAATTTCAAATTTTCAGAAAACCTTAAAACGATACACTGACATAGAACTAAGGGCTAAAAGTGTCATATGAAGAATATTTCATAACAATATATCATAAAGAAATATTTATTTTTTAAAAGAGTTCTTAAAATTACGTAGGATAAAATAATCTGTTCTTATATAATTTTAAAAAGATTGTAAATATAACACGTTCTTTCTAAAGGATTTGACGCACTGAAAGACGAGCTGAGCTTCAACTGGGGCGACCACAACAGCTCGGGGCCCGGATCGCTGCCGCGGCAGCACGACAAGCCGCAAATCAATGGACATGTAAGAGATTATTTTTTATTTTTTTAATTAGTATAATAACGGAATATATGCATTATACTATGCCACTATAGGCATTTAATTGCCGATATTTCGATGTAGCTGCATGGAAGGCTATATAAAATTCAGATTCAGAATTGTTTCTATAGATCCATATTACTTCACTATTCATTGTTTGTTAATTTGAAAGCTTTTTCTAATTAACTCAACATCAACGTGACTGTTAAATTAGTTAAATATCCTTCAGCCTTTTTTAGAATTTTAAGAAAACCCCCAACAAATCATATGTCTAATGAAATGAACGAATAGCTAGAGAAGGAGGCGTTAATATACCGCGTTTTTTAATAAATGAGACGGGCATAAAACTAAATGTATATTAAAATTATTCTTTCATTTTATAGGCTAAGACCATTGCAAATGGAGATGTGAAATACACGGAAAAGGAGAAAGATGAAAAGGAAACCAAACCTCAAGGTCATTTTAATTTCTTATTTGATAAAACTTTCCAGTCAGAATTTATTATACGCGATACTGTTTTAAATATACATATTAATTGTAGTTCTGTTCTGATTACAGTTAATGGTGATTCCGTACATGTAGATTCAAACAAAACTAAGGCTACCTTTGATTCGGATGAAGATAAGACTCCAATGAATACGTTAGAAAAAGGCAAAAAGAAACCCGAGGGTGGTTCGTTCCTGGGCGGTCTCGCGGACAGAGTGAAGAACGTCTTCAGCTACAGCGAAGACAAAGAGGAGGAGGTCAAGGAATCCTCTCCCAAACCCCAGCCTAAACCTCGTGACGCCAAGGACAAATCACCCCCAAAACCTGCCCCAAGGATTATCAACGAAGATTTACTCGACAAAGTTGAAGACATGTTCAAAGATCTGCATACCAAACCACACACTAAAGAAGAAGACGACATTAACAGCCAAGTGTACGCTACCAAACTTATCGTGGACGAAGAAGACAAGCCACACAACTTGCAGAAGATCACTGAAGAAGTGTACCATCAATACGAACATATGCAACCGGTTGACACGCCGTTACATTGCAAGAGTAACGATCCCTTTCAATTCTATGACGGATGCTGCGAGGGAAGGTACAAGAAGGGTGAGAAACATCGACACGATGAAACATCAAATGTGACCGACAGAATAGAACAAGTCAAATTCGCTGCCCATGAAAAACTTCAAGATATTTCCGAAAGAGCGCAAAATGACGCAAAGGATGAACTTGAAAAAATAGAGAAAGAAAAAGATAACATTAAGCAAAAGAGCAATGAAGTTGTTGAAGAGCTTATTGAAAAGTCAGAGAGAGTTGTGAAAGACCTCAAAGACAAAGAGGAGGGTTTGAAATCGAACGTTGAAATTAAAGTTCATGATGTGGAAGATTCGATTAATAATAAGATGGAAGACTTAAAAAAATCTGGTGTAAAGGCACATGATGATGTAATTATCGTGGCATCGGATTTAAAAACAACAGTTGGCGATAAAATATCAGACGTGAAATCATCGGCAAACGATACAGTGGATAACTTGGTACATACAACAGAAGGTGCTAAAGACAGTGCAGAAAGTAAAATGCATGAATTTGACTTCATTGCGAGAGAAAAGGCTGAAGAATTAAAACTTAAGGGACAAGATAAGTTATCAGAATTTGAAGGTGCCCTTGGAAACGCTACCGACAGTGTCCAACACAAGGCACATGAGGCTCATTCACAAATGAAAGATGGTGCTAACGCTATTGTAGGGTCATTACATATCGTGACGGATGATTTAAGTAACAAAGCCCACGATTTGAAAATTAACATTCAAGATAAAGCTGAAAATGTAAAAGCTGCAACAGACGAGAAATTACACAACATCCACGATGACTTGAGCAAAAAATCACAAAATATCAAGGACGAAACTAAAGATAAATTACAAAATGTACAAGATGGAATAAATAAGAAAGCAAACGAAGCTAAAACGGGGATTGAGAAAAATGTTGAAAGTATAAAAGAAGTAACAAACGAAAAGGTGCATGAAGTCAGTGAATCTCTGGAAGACGTAAAAGGAAAAACAAAAAAGAAGGCAAAAGAAAGCAAAAATTTCTTTACTGGTCTGGTTCACAATATTTTCGGAGAGAAAGAAAAGATTGAGAATGAAGTAAAAGATAAGTTAGCCGAAACAAAGGATTCGGCTAACGATCTGTTAGAACAGGCGTCGGCTACAAAAGATGATATCCAACATAGTGTAGAAGAGAAACACGGAGAACTGAAACAAGGTGCTGAACATTTAGTTCAAAGCGTACACGACAAGAAGGATGAAGTCGTAGGTGCAATTGGTCATAAGAAAGTTGAAATAGAAAGCGCTGTCGCAAAAACGGCTGACCAAGCGAGACAAAGCTTAGAAGACACTAAACATGATATAGAAAAGAACGTACAGAGCAAAAAGGAGGACGCTTTAAAGGCTAAAGACGCTATCCAAAGCGCAGCGGAAACAGAAATGGATAGGATACGGCAGGAAGCGGAACACACGACAGATGAAATCAAGAGAACTGCGGAGGAGAAACTAAACGCCGCCGCGGACAAGAAAGCTGAAATCGAGAGCGGCGTCGCTAACAAATTCGTTGAGATCAAAGAATCAGGAAAAGGCAAGTTGCACGAAGCGCACACCGCGGCGTGCGACAAGGCAAACGATATGCAGCGCTCGTCGAAGCAGGCGTTCGATCACGCACAAGACGCGACCTTGAGCGCTTTCGACAAGCTCGAAAGCTCGGCTAAGGACAAAGTGAGCGACGCACAGAACGCGTGGGAGGACATGCAGAGCACCGCCCGGGACACGTACGCGGACCTCCGAGACGATGTCCACGGGTTGGAGAGCTCCGCGCAGGACACGCTGCACAGCTTCCAGAGCTCGGCGGGGAACACGTTCGACAGCTTGGACGACTCTGTCAAGGAGTTCGTCGGCGCACACGGCGACGCCGAAGCGACCTCCAAGGAACTGTTCGGCGACGTCAAGGGCGCGTTCGAGGGGTTCCAGCTCTCCGCCGGTAACGAGTTGGAGGATGTGAAAGTGGCCGCGAAGCAGAGGCTCGACGATGCGGGCCAGAGGCTCGGGGAAGTGGGTGAGAGTGTGGCGGGCAGCGTTAAAGAGTCAGAGGCGGTCATAACGGATACGCTGACGAACGAGGCGGATAAGTTTACTAGCAGTTTGAACGATCTCGGCAATTCCGTGTTCGGATCATCGGGGAAAGGTGAGTTATAGTCAACAATATATATTTTAATGTAGACTCTTACTACACTATTACTTACTTAGTATACTCTTAGTACACTATTATTTAGTAAACTCTTAGTACTCTAAAAATTAGCCTTCGTCGCGTCTGCGTTACGTTTAAAATTTGCATATAAATGAAGACAACATGATACTGTGCGGCTTGCACCGGAGTAGTTGAGTAACTAACAAATGTTTATGTCTCCATATATTAGAGCATCCTAATTTAAGCTAGGTGTTAAAAAAAAATCAAAATTACTTACGCGTATCCCAAAATTAATAAAATAATATATTTTTCCTTGTTTGTATTTTTTCTTACAAATGAAGCTTTAATAATAATACATAATATCTACACCTACCACCCCACGCTAGGATTTGATATGTCATGGGTGCCTTTGATATATACAATGACGATGCAAACGCCGAGACCCAGAACAGATATATAAATGAATCATTTAAATGTCTGCCTGTCCAGAAATCTAACCCGGAACCTGCCTGTCAGTTGTCTACACTTGCACCCCTGTTTAAATGTCGATTTTTTTTTGTCAGGTTTTATGAAGGATTCAAGTACGAAACTCTTAGAGTCCGAAAAGGCACAGTCGTCACCCCACAAGAAGAGTTCAGGGTATGTATGACTTTCAACCTGTATATTACCAACATACTGTACATCAGACCCTTGCATTCGAATATGTAAATAACTACACGCTCCATAAAGCACACGACTAATTGGAAAATTGCAAATCCAGTCACTATTTCTATATGCCATGTGTGGAATGATTTTGAAAATACATATATAACTGTTTTTTAAGAAATTTGCTTAATCAGTTCAATTTTAACATCTGTAGTCCTTTATTATCGTATATATACTTGTCGTAACAACTCAAGCTTTTTTTTTTCTTTTAGTATAATTAATACAAGTTTTGGTAATGATAGGAAATTTCATTTCGCAATTACTAAGATACGTTAAAAATAAAGAAACAATTAATTAAAAGATATATAATAATATATGATTTTGATTTTACAAGTATATTAGATATATTTGTGTTACGAAAATAAAAAATATTTTAGCTAAAACTAATGACTAATGCTAAGTGAAAGTTATTGTTATATTAAAAAATAAGAGATTTTGAAAAAATATATATTTTTATTCGTGAGATAAAAACTAGTGTAACAAAATTGATACATACTTTGTAAAACAATTGCAAAGTCTAAAATTATAGTACAAAATCATTCCACACAATATATCTATATCAAGTTACACGAATCGATCGAACCTACAAGCCCCATTCCACACACGACCGCCCACGACCGCAACGCTGTCTAACCTCACCCGCACGCATTACAGAATACCGAAGCTTAAGCGGAAGAAATAAACGGCGACGAACGAGCGACCACGAACGATGTATGATATAGTTGTTTAGTTTTACTTATTTATTGCTACGCTGTTGTTGCTTACTGCGAAACGGTTATTTTACTGTGAAATTCAACTTTTTAATCCGGTATCGATATTGCATAGGCATAAATGTAACATAACATAATCGATTATTCGTTAATAACCGTTAGGTTTTAAATCGATGAGTAAAATAAGTCAAGATCGATTATTGTTTTTTTTTTTATAATCTTTGAATAAATTGATTATGAATGCTGTAAAATTATTTACCTGAAATTAATTAACAAATGTAATATTCATACTGTGTAAATTAAAATACTTATACTGTGTGAATATGTCATATACTGTCAAAATCAATATTTCAAGTCGAAAGCATTTTTATTTATACTGCTTTATAAACTGCTTTCGAAAAAAAGCATAAAATCTTGGAATTAAAACAACTTGTATCAGTAAAATAGTCGTTTCAAAAGTAGAAATCTTTGTATAAGTAACGAAGTGACGACATATTTCCCGGTGATAAATGATTGATTTAATGTTTAAAGTAGAGTATAAAGTCAATTTTAATTATTGATATCTTGTACAATTTGGTACAATTTACTATACCGTGTTATATTGTGTCCAATTTTAATTTTTAACATTTTTAGATTTCGAAGAAATCGGTGTGACTCCACAGAGTAATTGATTAATTAATTTTAACAATTTCGACAATCGTGCAGGATTATTTTAACATTTTTTTTTATATAATTTATATAACCAAGTGGAATCGTGTCTATAATCTTGCCTAGATTATTATTTTTTTTTATTAATATAATTTCATACGAATCATATACGAATCGATGTTTTAATTTTACTCTTTACACGTCGTTGTACAAAAGATTCATTTTAATATATTGAAGGTGTTACAGTTTTTAAATTGTATCGATGTAACTTTAAATCGGATAATTTGCATTTTTATAATATAATTTTAGGTATTTATGTAAATTAGACGCTATAATCAATGTTTGTGTTGCATAATTTATTGTATTTTAACTGTGTTTTCTTTATAAAGTTTACATCGCTTTGTACAGTGCGTAGGGAGCGACGGCGCGCGGGCGATGCGCGCGCGCATGTCGTATAGATTTTTTATCGATCTTACTTTGCGTAGCTTTTTATCGACTAAATAGATCTGCTAGGTTATTTATTTTAAACTTACATCATGCGTATATTAAACGTATCTTCACTTATAAGATTGTATTGAAATTAACTTCTGTGTCACAAAGCGACATGATATATTATAAATATATTTGAACTCAGCACTCTCAACTGTACGTCATCAAATTGCACAATTCTTATATATGTGATGTGCTATACGATTCTGTGTAATTCAAGTCCATTGCATGTTGCAAATGTGCTTTTAAGTGCTATAAGTTGCTTGTGATGTCTCTCTGTAAGTTGTTAAGATATTATACGAAAATGTTCTCCATTATATTTTGGTTTTTATTTTGCATATATTTATAAGGCTTATCGATGGATTGTGATAAGTATAAAGCGGATTTAATTAAGTTCCTGAATGAAAAACTAGGGGTTGGCTTTGCGTACATTTTATAAGGCTTATCAATGTTAGAATAATTTAAATATAATGTCAGAGTCTGTGAAGATATTCCAAGACAATATTGACAACTGTTTAAATATTAAAAGACAAAACTACGTGTATTTAAGTACCTTAACTTAGCATCCTATTTCTAACTTCGGTGGTGAAACATTATTGGGCGACGCCAAGGTGCTAGTATTAGAGGTGAAGGTGGCACTTAAACACGCCGGTCGCAATTTTTTTTGGAAATTAAGTAGCACTAGGGCATTGACCTAACAACAAATTGACGTTGAATCTGCGCTTAAAAGTGTACGAAATAAAAGAGCAACAAAGGCGAAATGGGCAACAATTTACGCAAATTGTCATTTGGTCGAGACAGAACCATATGGGCATAATACTTGTTGATAAATTAAATTAGGTAAACATTACGATCCAAAAGAAAATGTCTTTGTAATAGATTACTTTACTCCCATAATGAATCTTAATGTTGCCTAACAACATTTGCGTTAATATGAAAATATGCTTCTTTAGACATTCTGTGATCTAGAACCGACGTCTATTTGTTACAGGGTCAATGCACTGACCCTACACTTTAGTCGAAACTGAATCGTAGGTGAAGTAAAGAAATGGACTTCTAATAGGCACTCATTATATTATTTTCATACAAATAAGTCAATGAACTCGAAGCAGTTGCAAAGAATGGCACATTGGTTGGCCCAGGCCACTATACAGGCCCTGTACATTGATTAGTCCGGGCAAGCGCGCCACGCGGCTGATGTGACTAAAAAATGGGTATCATACGTTAGGGGTCAATTTAGCTAATTCTTCTAAGAGCCTGCAGGACCAACAGTAT
>DWKL01000582.1:0-18078 GCA_018249415.1 Phareas burnsi | reverse complement strand
CATACATACACACATATATATATATATTTATATATAAAATATCATAAGTATATATTTTCCGTTAGTAACTGTATTTTGTGACACGCACATATACTCAATGAGTTCGTATAAAGTTTGCCAACACATTGCCATTCGCAAAATTGAATAAAGTTACCGATATTCAAATGTAGAGCCGCGTACAGATATCTCGAGGCATGCGTCACGATTAGCTTATCACGTATGCCTCAGGCTGAAGCAAGCGGCAGCTAAATTCAATCCAAACGGTACACGCTTGAGATGATGCCGCTAACAAACCATGCTTGAATCCGCTGGCAACGTGCGGTAGCGGCGAATGCCCACAGTGAGCATCTCGTCCACACCCTTGGCATCCTTTGCAAATAAATTATGGCGCATGCCTCACGATGTTCGTACGCGACTTAGCGTTGCTTCAATCACTGTTTTATTGTATAATAGTTTCGGAATACGAGATGTAGGCACCACAAACAAAACTCGCCATTGTCGTCATACATGTAACATATGTATGAACGTTACGTTCACGTGCGTTCAGTACGCCGAAACAAGCGCTCCTCTAGAAGCACGGAAAAGGCACAAAATTCATAAGATACAGCGCTGAACCACAACTTCTATAATATAATGTCATAAGAACTTTATTTACTACTCCATAGAGTACTACGCTACAAACTTCGATTGAACGAACGGAGATATCTCCCCGTCTACATCAGTCCTCCCATACACCTCTGACCTTACCGCACTAATTATTATATATTATATAAGATCGGAAAACCGTTCATATAACAGCATAGATAGAGAAAGATCCAGAGTTCTTGATGTTCTTTGGCAGCATGTACAGTTTATTTCTTTGTAGTATATTGCTGTTGGGACTCATTGCTATTTTACAGATCAATATCAGATCGGTTACTGCAAATGAAATATAATATTGCAGTTGCAAAATAATATATGGAAAAGCGATTTAAATTCAACTATTATTTATATGTAACATCATATTGTCGCAAACATTTATGTATGTATTAGATAAACTATCTTATATACATAATCTTATGTGATTTATGAAATATTAATGTATAAAAGAGTTCAATGTGTTTACGAAGCGATGTGTTACGAAATTATGAGCTTCCGTTTTGATAATAAGTGATCATAAATATTTATTTATTCATAATCAAACATAATAATTGGAACATTATTTTTACGACAATATCAACGACATCGGCGCGATAAATGTCATATATCATTTACTTACTTAACTGTTCACTGATACTGGTTTATTACTGTCGAATTAAAACTAATCTTGAATGACGCACACCAGCATATCATTATACAAATACACATTTCAATTTTAATCGCATTAGAACTAAATGTACCATATGAGATTACGTCTAACATTCCTCACACATAAATAAATCGACATCGACTACTGTAAAGCTTTAATCATATCATAGAAATAACTTCTCTTCAGGCCGGATTATATGGTATTCGTTGAACTTTATGAATAACTTATGCAGTTGTGATTAGTATTATTTTACATCATGGATGTTGACATCTAATGCTTACTGATATTGTAAATTAGAGAAAATAATTTTTAATATAATAATAAAATTATGATCAGATTATTATGAAATGCACTTTAACCTCAAATCTTTTGGGATCAATGAAAAACCGTCGAATACTCTTTATTTATAGATGGCGCTACTGATCTGAATATTGAAACTCAGGACAGCAAGACCGTCTGTGAAGCAACATTTAATTAGACACGACACTAGTGGAACTGGTCGGTTTGACTATAAGCATGTTAGCAAGTGGAGCTCAAGATACGTGACGGAGACTATAATTTTGCATCTAATGATAGTTTTAGATATTTTTGTAAGGACAAGACGAAATATTAGAATTTTGCAGAGAACCTTCGAATATTATCTATTTTACAGGACAGCTGTCTGTAGTAACAAAGCCGTATCATAATAGGTTTAATTAGGACTATGAAGGAAGTTGGTATAAGTACAGATACCGATTCTTTAAAATTTAGTACATGTTTAGGCCCATAATAGAGGCAACTATGTACCATTAAAGATTTTGGGCGGTTACTTCAA
Source organism: Phareas burnsi (assembly GCA_018249415.1). Lineage (NCBI taxonomy): Eukaryota > Metazoa > Arthropoda > Insecta > Lepidoptera > Hesperiidae > Phareas > Phareas burnsi. The sequence continues at coordinate 15,976 of DWKL01000582.1, read as the reverse complement.
CCGAAGACTATAGCACGGAATCACGAATAATCTTTAGTATATTATATTTGTTAGACTTAAAACGTTCTAAATTGCCTTCGTGTACACTATGGTACAGGGCAGGAATAAAGGAATACTTTGAAAGGTTAAGGAAGAGGAAGGGGAAACGGGGAACAGGGGATGGATAGGCGGGAACTGGCGAGAGGCATATAAGGGATGAGGAGGCGGAGAGTGCAGAGGGTAATAGGAAATGGGAGGGAAACGGGAAACAGAGGCAGGGTGGGAGAGATGGGAGAGAGGCGGGGCGGGGGAGACCGGAAGCGAGTGATAGGGTAGAGTGAGACGGGAAGCTAGATATAGGCTAGGCGGGAGACGGGGATCAGGAGACTCGTAGTGAGAGATAGGGTGGGGGGAAATGGAACGAGACAGAGGAGGGGCGAGGGTTTGCTCACTGACGGTCGACGGTACGCTTGAGCCACTGCGTGAAGTGGCGTAGCTGCCAGGCGGCGCGCGCAGACTCCTCGCGCAGCCGCGCGTTGTGTCGCCGTAGCCGACGCACCTAATAAAGTAAACACATTTATATTGTTAATAACATTTCAGTAAAATAATATGATATAGATAGTACGTAACCAAAATACCTTAACCTAACCTCGGCATTTGCCATGTGAACATTGCCGCTGGTTTACAATACGACCGTTCGTAATGTCGCGCAGTCCAGACAAGTAACATGGACTAGACATTTTAAGCTAGCCATATTCGCGTATTCGTCTGCAATGGTTTTAAAACGTATTTATGTGTACTCGTAAATACGCTGTTGCGTACCTAGTACTGCGACATATCCATTACATTATGTTACTATAACATTTAAGCGTTCATAAGTTAAGTTAAAAATGAATACGAATACGGTAACGCACCTCCTCTTCGAGCTGGTGCTGGTGTCGCTGCGAGCAGGCCGCATCGGCTTCGAGCGCCGCCACGCGCGCCGCCAGCCCGCAGCCGCACGCAGCCTCGCTCCCCGCACCCCCCACCGCCGCCGCGCCCACCGCACTCCCCGCACCGCTGGCGTTACGAACCGGCGCCGAGGTCGCTGTGTCGTTTGTCTGAAGCACATTAATGTATGTTCACATGATAGGAGTCAAGCGCGCGCAAACCTATCTAATTTAGTTCCGAGTAACAGTTTAACATAACGCGCGGTTTGTTTTGCTGTTCTTGTTAACGTGTATTTAATAGACTGCCGGTCATATGGACGCGAGGTTATTGCGTGTTGAGATTTGTTTTTGGCGATTACACACAATATTGGCACAATATGAATCCGCGCGCTCAACGTTCCACAAACGCGGGTCCTGTGTATATTATACAAAAATTTAAAGCGCTTTAAGTCCACCACGGAAACTTGGCCTCATATAGGATTTTTAAATGTGTTAGTTGAGATATACTTATCGGCTAGTTCTTTTAAAATGTAGGCATATTTAAAAGTCATTATAAATGTAAAATCTTTTACAAAATAAAAAGTTATTACATGTCATTTACAATTATTAATAACACTGGTACTCACTAGAACGTCGGACCAAGAATCGTGCACCGGCTCGATCGGCAAGGGCTCCAGTGGAGGTTCAACGTTGTCTATGGACGGATATTGATGTTCTTCACAAATCTAGTGGAAATAAATTAATGTACTAGTGTTAATAGTTCAGGGATCTAATTACTATTGGAACACCACCATAAGAGTATTATTGCAGTGTATTGATATTAATTACTGAGTCTACAATAGCCTTCATTACGTCTTATATATAAGATTATACTTTCCTGCTTTGTGTATTCTATAAATAATAAAATAAGTCGATCATATTTTCTTGCGTTATCTATTCTATAAATTGTGGAATTGTCAATCGATGGGTTATAATTTCGACCATTTTAGCGGCGTATATCTCACCAAGTATTGACATAAATAAAACATATTTAGAAACCTTTACATAATTTTAAAGACCTATCTAACAATAATCTACGCGTCTATATGCATGAGAACTTTTTTTTCCTTCCTTAGTTACGGTGCCACCAGGATTTTTTTTTAGTACTTTCACTAAACCATTCCATAGAAGTTCATAAAACACACATTCCAAATTTCATTAGTATACTAGTGCCAATAGCCTTAGAACAACTATGAGGAATGGACAGATAGAAGGACAGGACGAAAATATAAGGGTTCCGCGGTATTTGCCTTTTGACGACAGAACCTTATAATATATAAAAAATAAATTCGTTCAACATACCTGTAACATTGCTCTTGTAGCGGTGTGTACTAGCGCGGCCCAATCGAGGGCCGACGCGTCTGGAAGCGGTAAAGGCGGCGCACGGGTGCTCACCACGTTGTTGGCGTTCACTGCTGGCCCAACGTTAGCCACCGTGCTCACTGTATTTGTGGACACCGCCGTGGATGCCGTACTAGAGCGACCGCCCTCGCCCAGTTCCGCGTCCATTAGACGCATCAGTTCCTCCTATATATCACAAATGGTGTCAGCGAGTTATTATTCAACTGTCCACTGCGGGCCAAATTTATTGGACGAAATACAAATGCATTTGATAGCGTACAATTTGTACAAAATCGTCCGATTTTTTAATAAACAGTTATGGGTTACAATATTTACAGCATACTCTACTATAGATATAAGCTTGTACGTTAATCTCACCTGAATCATAAGAATAAAAGAAGAAAATAAATAAGAAGAATAAAATCATATAATTTTTTTGGAATTTCAGTATAATGTGTACATGCAATTAGGCAATATAAGGCTTTCTTCTAAGGCCTCAAGAGAAGAATAGCATCTACAAACGACCTTAGATCGTGTTTAAGATTTGATGTGGATACCCATAGTCTGCATGAGTTATTCTAAAGCAATGATTAACGTTGCCTGTAATCAATGGATCCACCATTGATTACAGGCAACGTTAATCATTTACTATTAGGAGTAAATGCTTAGTGTATTTATGCATTCTTACACAAATAAATCCTCACAACTTTTAATTACTCAACCGAAAGGATATAGTTACACCAGCGTATTATGCCAAAACTAGCATAACACGCTAAACCTAATTAGGCGCGTAATTCACGGTTCTTTAACAATTTTTATCGTCTTATATCGTATTTATCGTCTTTTATCGTTCTGTGGTTACAGGGAAAAATAAACTTACGGTGAGCGAAGATGTGTTGGCAGACGTACGATGTCGGGAGCGTCGCCGCAACGCCTCCCCGCCGGGAGACGTCTGGGGTGACCGCCGAGCGCTGCGACCGGAACCACCTGTCACCATTTATTTTCTTCATTAATATCAAAATCATCTCGTAAAATCGACATATTAAATTACACCATCATCGTTCTTAGTAAATTTTGATTTTAGACTATATAAATGGATTTAATTTATAGGTACACTACAACAAGAAACTCTTTTTGAGGGTAAATTGTGATAAGCTGAGATTTGCTCACATAATTATAATTTATAGCGCCTCTCATAGAAACTCGTAGTGTTTTATTTTTTGTAAAGATAAAATAGATATATGACAATTTATTTATATTTATTCATTAAAGATAGGATTATGTTCATAGGTGGTAGAGTTATGGTTCGTCTGGGGATGTACCACCTCCGTCCTCACAATCCGTCGTGAAGCAATTTTTGTGTTTAGGTTGGAGAGGAGAGGAGGTTGGAGAGGTAGGCCGAGTACATTTACAGCGAGGCGACCATTTTAGTTGTCAGGAGCAGTTACGCGTCTACGTACGATACCTCAGATAGCACAGGACTGAATCCTGTTTGAGATTAAACGCAGTCGGTGATGATGTCCATGGTCCGAGTCCAGAATAATTAATGAAAACTAGATTTGCCAAAAAATCTCGATTCATATCCATCTATGCATCGTAATTTTTGTATAGCTTCTGCCTGGGGGAAATGACCACCCACTGGTGCTGTTTTTCTTTATTTTTTCGTTTTGTAGCTCTTTTAATTTTGACAATATTAAGTATAGATCCAGCAATCATTTGTTTTCAAATACATTAGCGTAATACTACTCATGTTACATTATGCGATATAAATAGTATATTGCAAGCTGCATGCATACCGGTGCCGTAGCCGGAGCTGTCGGAGCGCGGCGGCGAGGCGCGTCGGCGTGGCTGCTGCGCATCCGCCGCGCCCTCTCCACCGCATTGGCAGCGTGCGCTCAGCGCGAATGTCACCGTCACCTGTTTTTATCATATTTATATTAAACACTTAACCACAGAATAAAATAAGAGGGCTAATATTTTTCCGCAACTGCTGTTGCCTCTATATCCCTATCCTTGTTGATACATATAAATTTTCAAATATATAAATGATATGTAAAACACTATAATAACAGCGCTCACAAAAAAACACCGCAATATGTGTCACATATTCACAAACGCACGTGGACCACGTCTCCTTCGCATTTCTATAGTCTTTATTTTTTCGCGGTGCTTACTGTGACGGGGTCCGACGTCTTGAGTAGGTCGACGAGGTGATCGTGCGGCAGCGCGCACACGGCGGCGCGGCACACCTCCAGCAGCCGCGCGCCGCGCTTGATGCCCGCGCGCGCCGCCGCACCGCCGCCTTCCACCGCAATCACCAGTCCGTCCGCTTGCACGTGGAAACCTTTACACAATTAAATATATATACATAAAGCGGGTAAAACACTTATTTTGCTTTATAACAACAGTGTTAAACGGTCCTGTGTGGTTTTAGAGACTACAAAATGTTTACCGCATCAGTTTAGCTTTCAGGGGTAGCAACGTATGAGTGGCCAGTTTGAGGTTAGACTACAATCCTATTTGGGGTCGATCACAGATGTCCATTGACAGCAGTAATTTACCAGCAGGTGGACTGCATCCTTGTTTGTTACATATAAGTTAATTAATTACGGTTACGACCACTGAACAATATAAGGGGGCTAGTAATACCTTACCTGTTAGTTACTGTCACATTTGCACATAAATATTCATGCGCCACGCACAATAATAACAGCGTACACAAGAAACCAAGCCATATGATTTGAACTCACACATTCACTTACGCATGTTTGTAAAAACACCATTATATATTATACTAGTGTGTTATGCCAAAATTGGCATAACATGTTAAACTCGATTGGCCGCGTAAACCACGTTGCCTTTGTACTTCTATGGTCTTGTATTATTCCGTATTTACGCTGCTTCATAACGTTACTAATACAAAGTTGTCGCACTCACCAAGCTGTGACGCGGCGCCCCGCTCGAGCGCGATCTCAGTAAGCGCATGTGCATGATGCGGCGCAACGCTGGATAGCCGTCGCAGCAGTGAGTCGGCTGCACCTGCGCCACGCATCCGCACACTCTCGCCTCGGTGGTAGTACACGCGCGTCCACTCGCCGCTCACCACCCATCCTTGATATTACAGATTCACAATGTCAATGATCAGGCGAAGTGTTAACTAGCTTACTACTTCTATGCTATGAAAAAATATGCGTCTTGTCTATATCAGTCATGTGGACATGACTGACATAGACAAGACACATATTTTTTTTGATATCTCTAATGGATCATTTACAACTTTGAGTGTGTTGAACAAATGAATAAGACAATCTATTGTAGGTATTGTATTTCAGTTTCTACTTTAAAAAAATCCCTTTTGTAATATAATAATAAATTTACTACTAATAATAGCGACAATTTCGTATAATTTACAATTTTTCCCGATATGTGGTGGTTTTTAAGTATGGGGACTGCTGGAATAAATAATTATTAAACATAACACTTACCAAGCAAAGTATTTGTTGGAAGAACTAAAACTATCTGTCGTGTGCTATCTTCAACAATCACAATAGTATCAGCCGATACTCCCATTAAACAATCAAGGAGTATTCCACCTGCACCTTCATCTTGGACTTGCACCTTAAATAAATAAATATAAATAGATAAATGTTCTATTGTCGCACTTTCATGTAATGGAAGTAGCAAATGAGTGTACCAGTGCTGCCAACACACATCTATAAATAATCAGTTCCATTACAGAAGTACCTGAAATCGATCACATATGTCTTGTTTCTCCTGAGGACTTAGAGTACCTTGAATAAATAAATGTCTTACCAAACCCTTAAACTAGAACATAGCAGCTTAGATTCTCTATAAGGCAGAAATAAAGTCTTATGTTAAAGAGTCCTACAACCTTCAAAAGTATTTATAATAGCAGTATAACAGCTAAACCTTTAAACTACTTCATCATCAACCCATAATGCTGGCCAAGGGCAAACTGTTAGACTTTACACACCTTCAAGAACTTTACAGAAAACTCTGAGACATGCAGATTTCCTCATTATATTTTTCTTCACCATTAAAGCAAGTGATAATTAATTAATACGCACATAACTTAGAAAAATCAGAGATGCGTGTGGGATTCGAACCCAGGACCGCCAGTTTGAGAGGCCGGAATCTTAAGCACTTACTTATCCTGTTAGTTATGCCATCATCAGTCAAAAGTTGACAAAACATCATTACTATATAAAATAAATATATTGACCTATCTGTTGAATAAAGCCTAATAAAAATGAACCTTTGATATATATAAAGTCGGTAATTAAAATTACAAGAACTTCAATAGGTGGTAGAACTATAGTTCGAGCGGGGAGTTACCACTGCCGCCCTTCCAATCCGTGAAGCAATACTTGTGTGTTGTTTGGATAAGTATGGTAATTGGGTACACTTACAGCAAAGTGAACATTTCAATCCCCAGGAGTAGTGGCAAATCTACGATAGTTCTGTTGGAGGATAGATGTGGGGCACATGGGCTGCAGTGACCACTTAAAATTAGGTTCCCTACACATTATTCTTCAAACATAAAAAAAACTTACATGAAAGCACAATGCCCCACCAACCAAAACATCATTGGAGCAATTATCCATTCGTGGAGTCAGTGCGTTGCTGTTGGAATTATTGCTGCTTTTCATCAGTAAAGATGAAAATATAGCTGAAAATATTTATATGTATATGTATAAATAATAATATGTAAGAACATTTTTGAAACAAAATCTCTCAATCTTTTGTAATTCTCAAAGGATACGCGCAGATGTCAGGTAAGTTTAAACTTTTATTGGTTAAAGATTTTGTCAATCTTAATATTGTTAATTCGGATCATGTCCCAACATTTAATTATTCTTTGTTACCAGTGTTGTATGAGTGCTGCCATATTTGTTAAGTATAAAACAAGTTTAGATAGTATCCGAAAAAATCATGTGAGTAAAACAGTTTTAATTATAAAGATATGTAAGGAATGAAACATTTATTGGCCGACTCTAACCACGTGATTTTCAATTTTTTTAACCAAAATCCTTAAACATTTGGGGTATAAAAAGTTCATATATTATCGACCCATTAATGTCCCACTGCTGAGCACTGGTCTTTTTTCAGAATGAGAAGGGTTAGGCAATAGTCCACCATGCTGGCCAACTGCGGTTTGGTACACTTCACGTATCTTCGAGAACTTTGCAAAGAACTCTCAGATGTGTAGGTTTCCTCACGATGTTTTCCTTCACCGTTATAGCAAGTGATACTTAATTTATAATACGCACATAACTTCGAAAAATTTGATTTGCGTGCGGGGTTCGAATCCTGGCCACTCAGCTTGAGAGACCGGAATCTTAACCACTCGGCCATCACTGCTCTTAGTATAAAACGTTACTACCCCCAAATTTTGGAACTTTGAAATTTAATTCAATAACAAAGTGATATTTATATAGTCAGGTAAGCTAATTATTATTAGGCTAATAATATTATTCGCCTATTTATCATGAAACATACAATACTCACAGAATTTTTGGCCAGATTCTACAGTTGAAGCAGTCACATAATTCTTAGCTAAGTCTTTCAGGTACTCTTGTCGAGTGCGCGTTGCCATTGTACTAAACTTTGGTGATTGAATTGCTGCGTTTTCACCATTTATTACCTGCAACATAAAATGCAAGAACATTATTTTCTTCATGTTTATCAAATGAATAGTGATTATTCCATTGACCAGAAGAAAACTCACCTTGCTTAAAAGCAAGTCAGTGAAAACTTCACCCTTAGGATATACTGCACTATCTTTAATGGGGGGTCCAAATAAAGGCACTTCTTTAGCACGACTCACAGCTATACTATAATGAGTATTTTCCGTACATGGATCTATCACCCTTACTACCACGAAAACGTGTTGAAATTGAGATCGAATGTTGCGTGGTGTGAAGGGAGCAGCACCAGGTTCTTGGAAGACAATTGTTACAATATCATTGCCTATGTGTCGTTTCCTTAATAACTGCTGTCTATTATTTGGTGTATATGGGAGCATAGTTGAAACGTGAAACATTATTTCACATCCCTGGTATGTGGTATACACGGAGTAAAGCCCTGTCGAATCAGTTCGATTGTCGAGTCCTGCCTTATACTTATCAAAGTCTTTTAATCTAACAGTCTGTCCTAACATTTGTAGGAACTCTACAAAGGCTGGGCCGGCCTCTTGGTTATTGTACATCTCCTCTTCTGTGGACTGACCACTCTTGCAATACATTACGCCTACTTTGTAGTGCCTTGTTACACATTGTTCATCAAGCCGTAATAGTTGTTCTTCAGCACCATTCCCCGTTATACCAAGTCTGTAAATAAATAAATGCATTACATTTTCAGCTCCATATTTTCTTGCTTTTTGAATACCATGAACATTCAAATAAAAACAAATATACAAAGCAAAAGCATTAGGGTACAACAAATAACTTCATTATTTATATGTTTATCTCTGGGAACTGATCCCATGACCTATATTGTAGGCTTGCATCATATGTTGTATAAAATACAACGATAGTAAGACCTTGCAGAACCCTTATAACAATAGTATTAAACCTTCTTATGTTTGTAGTTCGCAGGGTGTGGTAAGGATAATATATTAATCCGTGGCATTTACAATTCAATCCTCAGGAGCAGCAATGCATGCGTGGCCATCATCAATCAGGACTTCAAACCTATTTACTGTTGATTACACTTAGTATCAGGTGGCCTGCATGCTTGTTTGACACTTCTATGCCAAAAAAAAGTAAAACAATGAAAAATATGACAGCTAAACAGCAAACAAACCTTAAACAGCTTAGCTGTAATTCTGGTGCCACGTATTCTAAAAGTTCTTTAGTATTATAAGATGCGCTATTATTGCTGGGTTTGACTGTAGGCAGAGCATCTTCAAGCACCGATCCCCTTAACGTAAGCAACTCCGAGGTCCGAACGATCAGTCTATATTGCCACGCGAGTTGCGACGTAGGAGCGGATGCGTCGCCACCACCCCGCCGTAACTCTACACGTTCCTTCTTAATGGATATGGCGACGGGACCGAGATTCTCATCCATACCAAACCAGTTCTGATGAGCTGCAACAATATTACATGTTTTTTATTTTATTACTACTCAGATAAGTTAATTCACATATTTTACATTCGACAAATACAATAGCTTTACCATTTAAGCGTTAAAACTTATTCCTTGATCCTAAATGGTACAGTGATGTAAATTTTAACTTCCTAAACAGATGGTCTAGAATTCTAATCGCAAACATCCACAATTGATTTGCTGCAACCGTTTTACTGTCCCATAGCTGAGCATGGGTCCATCACCACAGCATGGAGAGGAATTATGGCTTGCTTTCATTTAATGGTGAAAGAATATATCATGATAGGTCTTATATCTACAAATGAGAGACCTCATACTATTCTGAATGTTATGTGAAGTGAACATATTAAGGAGGAGTTGATGAATAATGGTACACTTACGTTGTGTATAAAAATAATTCCTGTAATACAATGCTCCTGAGTCTTGACTTTCCACAGGCAACGGTGTGAGAGCTTTCGCGAAAGGACAGCCAAGTCGCCAATGCGATTGTCCAGGTGGAAACTCCAATACTGAGAAACCGTAAGCTGCACGAGGTCGATGCCATCCCCCTGATTGTCCTGGGATCGCACCCCGTGCTGTACGAGAACATAGCGATATGCAGCGTTCTTCCTCACCTGCAGACATTAAATAGTATTGTAATGAAGTGATCTTATTTGTAATAATTTATAATTATGTTTATAAATAAAGGAAATTTAACTAAATCAATAATTTAAAAATAACTACCATTTTAAATAAATAAACTCTAATATTCTTTGGTTGTATGTCTTTATGGGGTTATTTCTTAGTTATGCATACAAGTTTAGTTGAATATCTCATATCTTGATGAAATATTATCAGGTATTTCTCTTACAGTGCATAAGAATACATACATGTAGCATACATAGTGTAAGGAGTGTTTATAAAAAGTTAAGTTAGTATACATTTCATGCCAATTGGATGTGGAAAAATTCTATTGTAAGGACACAATTTATTATTAGAAAGGCATGTGGCTTATACTACTCTTGGCATGAAAACCAAATCTAATTATAATTAGTCTGTCCTACTAGTGCTGAATTATGAAAAGTATAAGTTATATTTGGCAAAAGTTTATTTTACCCAATCAAGTGACAGTATATGTATATGTGATATTACAATGAGTTACAAACAAAAAATGGGAATATTATGTTTATAATTTACAGTCAAACCGGTTAATAGGTTAGACTTAGTAAATGTTGTAGAATGATAGAAGAGTATGGAGAATTTTTCCTTAAGAGTCTTCAAAAAAGACAAGTCATTTCAAATATGTGAGTCAAGTATGATGCCACCAAGGAATTGTTGAGTATGAGTGAGGGCTATAGAACAAACCAGTCCTGTGACTCACTGATTAGGAATGTTACACAGACAATCTCACATACAGATGAGAATTTAGAAAAAGCCTTTCTTTGTTCATTAGTGCATATTTGTGCACATCCCCTCACCAAGATAATTATATATAGAAGCTAATTATAGTTCTGTAACTCAGTAATGGTGAATTTCAACAAGAATTAGCTAATTACATTTTCCTTAAAACATTTAGGAATTACATTGAAATGTACTAAAATTACTAAAAAAAGATATCCAAAAATAACAATCAAATACTTCTGAGTAAATTTATGTCATATATGCAAACAAATTTTTACATAAATTCTTATTCCAAGTAAACATCTAAGTATTCATGAACAAGTAATCTGTTGCCATTCATAATGAACGCATGACTGATTATGTTAAAACTAATTACTTACTGAAGCTACTAGCAACATCATATCCAAAGGAAAGTAGTAAAAGAAAACATGATGAAAACTAGAAACAATTAATAACTGCATGCTGCCAACTTTAATGATATAATTATGCATTGCATTATAATTCATAAATGGGACTCGAGTTATTTTCTTAATCCTTTCTTTATTACCCTTATAATATTTAACATTTTTCAGTTATTTATATAATAATACCATTTGAAACAATTGTGTCTTCCTTTAAGTGACTAAGATATACAAATTGTATTATGGTAAAATATTTTATATATATTCTTTTTAAATATAATTTTAATTAATTATTATTTGTGTACTGGTAGCTCAGTGTCCAGTGCACATGAATATTTGCATCATTGGAGATCTATACTCAATAATGAAATATGTTGCAGATAAAACGGATGTCTAGTGTTATTTAAGATAAAAGAAGACAGTTTACAATGTCTAAAGCTGCATAAGTCTAACACAATAGGAATTGTGAAATGATATTTAGTGTGTCACCTTTTTCCCACAGATGACATTATGTGTGACAATTTTATAGTGTGTTCATTGTTATTTCATGACATTATCGCCACATTTTGTTTTGCACCATTCAATATTACTAGATCTTTTGACCTACATGTAGATGTAAATACTTGTTATCATTAATATGTATAAGTTTAATAATCCACATATTACTATTGTAGCTTCTGTATCATTCTTTTGTGACTTTTTTCCATCTATACTACAATTCTGAGTAAGCCAGAATTAAAATGGAATTTCCGGGTTACTAATATAATACCATATTTGTCATTATTAGCAATATATAAGTTGAAAAACACATTTTATGGTAGTTATATTTCTGCAGTTATACAAAAAATAATATTGATTAACTTACCTCCCAATTCATTTCTGAAAAATGGACAACTTTCAAGTAACTCATTGGAACGACCATCACCCGTGTCTGGGATTGCATCTTCTCCTGGAGGCAATCCGCGAGACAGTAAAGATGCTGCAGATGCCCCTGTTGTTGTATTCCGGCGTCTGCTGAGTAATGCACCACGGATTTCTGCCGCATAGCTCAAATTAGCCATAAGAGACTGGCAATCATAATGTGCAAATTGTTTTCTTTTGCTGCCATCTGGGATGGAAGGGATCGGGCTATCTTCAATAGGTTGTCGCTGTATCACAGCACCTGCGCCTCCCCACAATTTGTTTAGCTTGAGACGTGGCTTCGGACTGATGCTAGCTCGAGGAGTCGGCCCATCCGCGTGATCGCTCGCCAGCACGTCAGGCAGGCGCTCGACGGCTCGGCTCAGCCCTGAGGGCTTGTCGGTGACACCACCGTAGTTGTGAACCATCGCAGGAAGTCGCTCGCTAGCTCCGCCGATCACGTCAATTGAACCGTGGCTGCCATATTCTCGGCGCAGTCCGTTAGTGGACGGATGTTCGACGTATATTAAGTCAAGACTGGAGTTACTGCGGTACATAACATCCCTAGTTTCCTTCCTTCTTGGATGATCTGGAGCGTACATGGCATTATTTTGACTTTTACCTACCCGCTTACTAACTATCGATGGACGTAAAAATTGTAGGAATGTACTTTCTTGAATCAAAATACCACTTAGTTTAACGGACTAATAAAAAAATTTGCTGGGGATGAACATTCCCAGTAGAATCACTTGCACTTATTTTACCATAATTACAGTTAGTTGGATTAAAACACAATTTTTAGTAATAAACATGAACTGAACGAATTGGAAAAGTTTCTTTGAAGTATATTAAATACAACATTCATTTCTATTTCGATGTATCAATAGGCACATAAGCGAAAAAAATTTGCAAAGCTGCAAACAATTCTAACATTCTAAATATTCTAAATGATTGATAGACAGACAAGACAGAGCAACGAATATACATTCACACAGATAAAATAATTATATAGATTATAGATTTTTTTACTAACTGGTATCTCGTCCATGGATTCTTTCTTTTCGGCCTAAATTTGTTTTATTTTTTGCGTGTATTCTAGAAAGATTTATTGTTTTTAGTTATTGTTCCGAGTTATAGTTCATGTATGTATGTTAGTTTTGCTATAACTTTCATAAGCGCAGACGGCGGAAGAACTGGCTCCACTTAAAACTCAAGTAGACTACAGGGCACAGAATCGCAATGAGAAAACGCTTGTCACACAGAGATTCATAGTTCAAAACCTATCTTTTCCCTGCTAGGTCCAGAGTTCGGTAATTGGTCGATTGCGCTTAACGTCATTTGATAATAATAAATGCTTACATACTTCAATTATTAATGGGTTAGAAATGCAATATAAGTGTTAAGTATTTATTTAATTTTTATTTTGTTACTAATATGTAGCGTAACATAAATAACTACGTTAATTAAATAGGTAATATCGATGCATAGTAGTTAATATTAATCTATATGATGTTCTTTTTCTTCGTCTTTTTCTCCGCTTTCGGTCGATTCCTTTTTCGTAAAGGGGTTCGAGTCCTGTCAAAAATAATACTTCGTTTGAATTGCTAGATAACTGGAGAGTGCGTGCAAATATAAGCATTATAAATACATAATACATTTTGTTAAATTGTATTATGTTAAAATTAAAATTACAAGTGAATATATCTAATCACTTATTTTTAGATTGTACATGTTTGTTAATATTGAAATTGTTTGTTAATATTGAAACATCCTTAAAATCTATTTAATGCCTAGTTTGGAATTTAGAAAATACTTCTCTAATGCGATGCAATTTTCTTGATTGCCAAAAATATCATCCCATAATGCAAAATAGAATGAGATTTGATGTGATTAGAGCCTCTTTCTTCTACTAAACTCTTTTTTTAACTACGTACTTAAATGATGCATTCATTTATTTAATGGGCAATCTTTGCTGAGGTTCGTATACGTTGTGCTTTCACTATATCTGCTTTTGATCACGATTTATTCACTGTTCAATCCAGCTTATATGCTTTCAAAAAACAAGTACGTGAGTTGTCTCTCAAATATATAGATATCATAAGATGTATATGTATGTAATGTATGTATTTATATTTATGGATTATTTGGTTAATTTAGCTCAACCGTAGATTACCTTGCCTACCGCATATTTTCATCGTCACCCAGGGTTGACTGGCACAAAATAACATTGGCACATTAAAATGGCATTAAGTCCGCCCTTTGTTATAAAATTTTATTATTTCAATACATGGTGATGACAGAAAACGGTAGGTATAATAAATATACTGATAATAGGTAATTAAGGGAAATAATATAACAGTAACAATGTAAAAAATAATGGTTCAAGAAAATCTTATGTTGACTATTTAAATTTTTAGATACCTTTGATTTTCACCTGTTATTATTTTCTTTGAAACGTCTTTGTGTAGCATTTTATTTTATCATTTTAAAAAGTGTGTATTGAGTTCATATTATAATTATTATTTAATTTATAATTAAATTCTACGAACCGTCTTCATAGTTAGTGCTTTTTCAACATCCGCGTCAATCTGCTTGGCCTCGTCAGACCCTATCAGTTGTGCACGCAAACTATCAATAGCCAGTCGTACTATGTATTCTAACTCCTCGGCGGGAGCTTGAACGCCACAATCTACACAATAAAATTAGTGTTATTAGTTTTGTACAAAAGAAAAAAACTTTCACGATCGAGTACTTAGTATCGAAATTAATCTTATTCCAGATCTAAGACGATTAATAAACCTTTTATATCCTCGACGACGTTAAAAACTTTAATAACATCAATTGATTCAGCAGTAAGCGGATGTTGCTCGTCAATTAATGAGTTCACCAAGGACGCCATTGTCTCGTTAGTTTCTGTAAGATCATAAAAAATATTTTAATAAGATTACATATGTTTTTATACGAAATTAATTAAATGAAATTATTAAAAAGGTGTTAAGATAATGAAATAAATAAAAGTGTGTGATATACGAGATGTTTTTATGCAAAAAATATACAGAACATTAAAACTAGGAAAAATTATAGGAATGTACTAAGGAATGGCAGCGAAATGATCTTATATCATAAAATGTCTACGTTTTATTTTCATACTCAACATACCGTACTTCCACACTGCGCTTTTCCGGAAACTGTTTTTCTAGTACATACACTTACATAGGAAACGTTTACAATTAAATATACGTATTCGTATTTCGGTTATACGTTGGTGTGGAATTACATATTATATTACATATTATACCAAAATTGTGTAGGAAAATAGTTCCGAAGCGGGAGAACTCAGAGAATAATGGTTAAGTGGGTAATATAATTATACCTAAATCAGATGACTCTGCAGTATGTAGCAACGCTGCAAGAGCTGGTCCCAAGCGTCGGTGGAGAGGCTCTTGTACATCTGAGACGTCTTTCAGAGCCTCCTCTAGTGATTCCATTACTTTGTGCGATCCCGCGTCGGTGCCTTCCATCGCCTCTACCTATTCAATATGTACAAAAAAGATGATTTAGGTACACTATAATCCCTTATGTAGTGGACGGCATAGACAGACCAAAATCAATTTATCGCACAAACACTCAGACCAAGGACAGAATTATAATTATATCGTTTCATCATTTATATGTTTGGATAAATCAACTCAATCAATCAACAATCAAATGTTTGTAAAGTAGCAAACGAGCATGCAGGGCATCTGATGTTAAGTGGTCACCGCAGTACATGGACACCCACATCCAACCTCAAACAAAATCGAAGTTCCGTTTGAGGCTGTATATGGATGCGTCACTACACCTGAGGACTATGATGGTCGCCTCGCTATATGTGTGC
>DWKL01000581.1:0-18086 GCA_018249415.1 Phareas burnsi | reverse complement strand
TTTTTAACACTAAACCTTCATTTATAACGGTAATAAAGCCAGTTGAAAACACGATTCACACGCAACAAACACACGCACGCACACACGTACGTATGTATGCAATATATACACAGCTAAAATCCAAGTATCAAACTTACTCGACCGCAGTTCTTATCGCGAAACGCGATCTCAGTAACAAAATGCATTGTTCGAAACATTATGATACAGTCGCTGTAAACAATCTTATTCGATAAAACGTTTGACTCACAAAGCTTGCGGCTTGCGGCTGCGGCTTGCGGCTGCGTCTCGCTTTTGCGGCCCAACGGGTCAAATTTTACGGTTTCAACTTATTAACTCATTAGCATCACATAATGAAAGATATTAACACATGCAGTTTTATTGGTAGCCAGCGCGGTGCAGTGGTTACCATATCTGTCTGACACACAGAAGGTTTCGAGATTGATTCTCGGCTTGGCAGACATATTAGTAATGAGTTCAGATTGCTATTCTGGGTCTGGGTGTTTGTGTTCTCGTCTTTGTACGTATTTATGGCAAGTACGATAGAAATTGTCGTTACGTAACAAAACCACTTTTAGAGTTATGGCCAAAAAGAGGGTAATTTAAAAAAAAAAGTGCTACTTAATAAATAGGAGGAGGAGGAGTTAGAGGTATTAAAAATTGATATAATAAAGCATTTGCTTTATAACAGCTGTGTCACACGCTGTTGTGTTCTGATTTGAAATTTGTGGTAAGAGATAGAGATAAATTCATCTCTCGCCGGCCCCCCTCCCTCTTCTATATTCTCGCTCGCTCTCCTCTATCACTTCTCTCACATGAGGAGTTGTAATTCTATACTCAAGAGTTTGCTACCCTTGACTATGATCGACCTCAGGTGGAACTTCTGTTCTGTTAAGGGACTGGCTGTTCATGGGCGGCAGTGACCAATTAATATCCGATGAAGGCATGCTTGTGCGCCATTGTGAATCATTATACATATTTTGATTAAGTTCGCTCATGTTGTGTTTGTTACTGTTTGAGTAACAGATTCGATTGTTTGAAGCGGTCGGTGTAGCGTACAGACTGACGGACACACAATGGGATGTTATGTACGCGTTTCGGCGGTGTACATCTTATCCTGAGGTTCCCATCGGAACGGGAAAATTTTAATGTTACGCGAGTTTTAAATAAGAACCATTATATCTGATATAGGTTTTTTATTATGTTTGAAGAGTATCAAACGAGCGTGCCGGCCACCGGATTTTATGTGGTCACGGCAACCCATGGACATCCACACTTAACTACTTACGTTACTGAAGTCCTATCTTAGATGCGTCACCGCTTCCTGAGAAATGAGATGTTCGCCTCGTTTGTCAGCGTGTCCGACAACCACATTTCAATAACCGAAACATAAGCTTCAAATTGCTTCACGGCGTATTGTGAGAGCGGCGATGGTAATTACCTGGATGTACTATAGTTTTACCACCTATAATCTACCCTGCATGGTGCACTATGGCCTAACCCTTCTCATTCTGAAAGGAGACCCGTGCCCAGAGGGATAGTCATAGACTGACCCTTTTGACCACTTCCCATCAGGTGGCCCGTCTGCCTTATCGTTAGGTAAAGATGTAAAAAAAAAAGGCTGACGATGACGATAAAGTCAGACTGGATCACAGTGAAGTTTGACCGGTTTTAGCTACATATAAAAATATATAATTCTCCCTTTCCAGGTGTGTTCAGAGAGCAGTGCTAGCGAGTCGTCTCTCGAGTCATCCAGTGGGTACGGGAGCCAGGGCGCCTTCGCGGCCGAAGACCACGCTCTCCAACACCAGATCCAGCACCCCGATGGTACTTTTAACCTTACCACTCTGACAATTAGTCTCAAATTCGTGTGTCTAACTGTTGAGATGTGACTTTACGTTGTTAGTCAGATGCATGATAGCTTTTGTGCGTGTCCTGTTTGATTTGTTTGTTAGATTCACTTATATTAATATTTTTTTGTTGAATATTTATCGATGTGTTTATTATAATTTGATTTTTAGTGAAATAATTTAATCACATTAACACTTTACATATACAAATACATCAATTATTTTGAAACCATATGAAATGACTCCGACCCCAAGCGTCTCGGCCTGCTCAGTATTGAATACAGATGCGCACGGGCGGCGGGGGACGTGTATCACCAGACAGACTGTGTGATATATAATTTACTACTTCTGTTATAAAAAAGAGTTTATGTGTACTTACGTTTCCGTACGTGCGTACGTACGTACGTACGTACGTGCTTCCGTACGTTTAATTTAATTAATACGTTACGTAATATGTACGTTTAGTTTAATGTGTGCATAAGTACGATTAATAAAATATTTTTTTATGCATTTGAATAAATTTTTATTGAGCAAACGTCTAATAGACGAAAGTAAACATTACAATTTTTTTTAAATAAAACAAAGTAAAAAAAGCAATTAAATGAAATAGAAATATGTGTGTTAAGTAACGCGGTATTTTTGCAATAGTATTTTGGTTGAAGAAAGTTCAAGGCCATCAGTGAGACACGATCGGGTCGTCGACTCGTTATTTCATCACTACATCCATCACACAAACATTCAGTCAAGATGTAACATATTTTTGTAATTATGTTTAACTTAAATAAAGTTTACGGTCATCAATGAGACATAAATGGTTGATGGTGCGTTATTTCGTCATCACTTTGATCTCACTGGAACGTGGAACTTGGAAACAGTGTGGTTGGATGAAATTTTCGGTTGAAGAAAATGCATAGTCATCAGAGATACGTGAATGACGCTAGCACGTTATTCGGTCACTACATTCATTACACAGTCATCCAGTCGATAAGTAATAAGTATTACGGTATGTTTGTAATGATTGTTCGCTCGAAGGCAGTGCACGGTCCTCAGCGAGGGGTTCATGGAACGTTATTCGGTCACTACATTCATCACACCATTTTTTTATTGTTTCTTTTTTTATTTTGTGTTTTTCTTTGTACTTTTTGTGTTGCCTTTTACTTTGAGAGCGCTTTGCATGATACCCTCGCCACGTAACGCAGTCGAGTCGGAGATCGTCACGTTGCGACGCGATCAGTCGGTGGCGGCGGCGCGGGAGAGCTTCTCGATATCCCTCGGGAGCCTCGAGGAAGCCGTCAGATCGCTCGACGAGACGACCGACGTGCCCACCTTCGCGACGGTCGGGAAGAAGCCGGCGGTGCCCAAGCGGAGGCCCGTCTCGATGTCAGGTGAGCTCGGGACGGATGGCGTGTAGGATGTCGCCTGACGTGTCTCGGAAACGTCTGTCAGAACGTCCGGTCGCTGAGAAATTACGGATGCGAGGTGAGCTTGGAATAAAAATATGTCGCAAATATTACATGAAATGCTTCCCAATGTTTTTTGATGTTTGAAGGAAACATGCCGGTCGCTCGATGAAACGAACGATGCGGGGTGAGATTGATGTTCTATAGTTTCGAATGCTCGTAAAGTGAGGTAGGATTGGAGCAGAAAAACGGGGACCGGGACCGGGGATGGGGAAGGGACGGGGTATGATTTCACTTTTTGATATCTGCACCGTAACTCACTGCATGGCGAAGGAGCATGACGGTAAATAATCATTATTTAAGATGGGGATCTAAAACCAATGCAAGCTCCTTAATTAACTACTATATTATTTGTCGTGATAACTGATTATTTGATACGTATAATTAAGCATAAAAGCATGATCTCACGGGCATATAATAATTATGGAATTTAATTTAATTGAAAACTTAAAAAAACTAAAGTAATTGATATTGAAAAGTTGGTTGGTTCAAGTGTTATTTTGAAGTAAATTATTGTTTAGATATTAAATTTTAATTTCATGGTAAGTCGAAGCGTTCATAGGCCAAAGCTCATCTAAAGTTGGTAGAACTATAGTTCGACCGGGGAGGTACCACTGGCGCCTTCACAATCAACTGTGAAGCTTTTTGTGTTTCGGTTGGAAAGGTGCTGTCGCCAGGCGCGCTTACAGCGTGGCGACCACCTTAGTCTTCAAGAGTAGTGACGCATCTACGTACGACCTCAGATAGGACTTCAGTTTTATTAGCAGTAATTTTTATATCAAGTGGCCTGCATATCCGTTTACTACCCTTCAAACTATTTCTTAAAAAAAGGAATGGCAGCTTGTGCAGATCGGTCTACGAAGTGAAGGAAAGCCGGGCGCATTCGGAAGCCGGAGGGGTGACCGCTAGTATTACATTTCATGCTCGCTTCCGTGCTTCGGAGGGCACGTGAAGTTGTCGGTCCCGATTGTTATCATTGGATAGCAGTCGTTAAACCACGTCGGTGGCCTTGCGGACGGTTCTAAACATCTTACTCGGGTTGGCTACCAATCCGCGTTGGAGCAGCGTGATGGAGTATTCTCCAGGCCTGGTTCAGTTGTGGGGCGAGACTCGTGCCTGGTGTGATATAAAAAGAGTTGCAGCCATTTTGATCACGAATTTGATAACTAAGCGGTGCCGATCGTCTCGGTGCTTTCGGACGGACTAATTGAGTAGATTAGAAATTAATTATCACTTGTTTTAACGGTAAAGGAAAACATCGTAAGAGAACCGTTGCGAACATCGAAGTGTACTGTAGCGCACTTGGCCAGCGTGGTCGATTATGGCCTAATTCTTCCCGTACAGCGAGGAAACCTGTGCTAAGCAGTGAGACAATAAGGGGTTAAAGATGATGATGATCGTGAATTGAACAATTGAATAAATAAAAATTAGTGCCGCTGACGTAAATTCCATCCACTCCACCAATTCGCATTGGAGCAGCGTGGTGGAGTATGCTCTAGGTCTTTCCCAGTTGTGGGACATAAAAAAGGTTGGAGCCACTTAAATTGATGTTGTATTGCTGTTGCAGCAAATGCACGGATTGCCTTGCACAATTAGATAGATTTATGAACGTGATAAGGTAAAAGAGATATCAGTTGACATTTCTCACACACAATTCCAACACACTCGGGCGTGCGAGTGTGTGTGTTCTCACGTGTATCGTAACAGATATCCTGTTGTTCCAGCAACAGTGTGGTCGCGTCGCGGCTCCTCCAGTTCGCTGGGCAAGCCGCCGCCGCCCGTCAGGAGGTCGTCTTCCATATCTCGACCTCAAAGACCGCCATACGTGCAGGTAATGTTGTTCCGAATGCTCTCAACACCCATGGCCCCACTCGAAAAGCGGGTATGGTCCCATTGCTTATGTTTCCACATTATATTTTAATGTTTTAATAAATATTGTGGTATCATGTGTAAATATTAGCTATCACCGGGAGGTATTCGCTCCCAAGATGTTCTCTAGCCCGGATAAAGATGGAAGCTTCGAGATCAGAATAATATCCCCTCCCTCCACACCCTCCTTGATGCGTCCGCGCCTTAGGGTATGCGAGACTGGGCTGGGTGGAAGTCCCCATATACGTACCTACTAGGATTTCATGTTAAAATGAAGTGTTCCGAGTTCGAATCCCAGGCAAGCATCAACTTGTATATATATTACAAATTAATAAATATTATTTATTTTAAAAGTAAACATAAATCATTGTAAGAAAACTGACGTGCCGTAAAGTTATCAAATGTCAAGTCCGAGTCTGTACTGGACCAGCGTGGTCGTTCTAAGTATTCTCAATCTGGGCGGTGACCTCAGTGCACCCGTGGGACACTAACTGACTAACTTTGACAATGCATTTATGCTGTGGTTTGGTTATAGGTATATGTTTTTGTGTTCTTAAAAGTATATCTTTTTTATCCCTCAGAACAACTTGCAGAGCTCACAAGTGGCCACCGATACGGATAACTTGCCTCCCCCGCCCGCCTTCCTCCTGCAGCCCGACAGCGAAGCGAATACAGGTAAAATGGTCATATACCTATAGGTGGTAGAACTGTAGATCGATCGGAGAAGGGCCACCGCAGCCCTCACAGGCCGCCCTGAAGCAATTCTCGTGTTTCGATTGGAGAGGGGTGGTTGTCAGCACACTTACTGCGAGGCGACCGTCTTAGTTCGCAAGAGTAGCGACGCACTTACATACGAACTCAAATAGGACACGAGTTCTGTTTGAGGTTAGATGTGGACTTCCATGGGCTACAGAGGCCACTTACATCTGATGGTCTACACGCTCGTTCATTACTCCTTAAAAAAATGAACATATGCGATGAAGTGGGTAGAACACTTTATGGAGGTGGTAGAGTTATGATGTTACCTGTGGCGGCACACATCATTACATCTATACTTGGTTCGTAGCAGCAGTTTAGCGCTGCTGTGTTTTAGTTTGAAAGGTGTGTTAAAGCTGATTAATTTTTTCGAGGCGCTCCATCTTATCCTTCGGGAGTAGCAGCGCGTGTATGATCGAACATTGTTCCCTTCGCTTCGTAATACGCAGACGCACACACGTAGAACGTTCGGACCAGAACAACCATTGGCCAGCGCAATGTAGACACCATACCCACTATACGAAAATATGCAATAGGTGGTAGAACAATCGTTCGTCTGGGTAAGTACCGCCGCCGCCTTCATAATCTGTCGTAAAGCAGTTGTTGTGTTTCCGTTGGAGAGGTGCGGTTGCCAGGCAGACAAATAGCGAGGCGACCATCATAGTCCTCAGGAGTAGTGACGCTTCCATATACAACCTCAAACGGAACTTCGGTTTTGTTTGAGGTTGGATGTGGGTGTCCATGGGCTGCGGTGACCACATCAGGTGGCCTGTATGCTTGTTTGCTATTTTACAAACATAAAAAAAAACGTTTTTTGTGCCGGTACGACTTGACAATATGCAGCATACAAGCACACACATGTATAACGCTTAGTAGACGAGAGTTGGGGGAGGGTACGAAGCACCGCACAAAGAGAAGACCGATAATAGGAACCACTATAATATATTCTATCTCATTCTCTCGTAGGCTAAATACTATAGATGTATGCGTTTGTCGCCTTTTGGTGTCGCTTTTCCGTTTCATCGAGTTTCAATCAAAACGGTGCTAAGGAAGTTTTCACTTCAAAAAATGGAATTAACTGAGTGTTTTTTATAAATCCCACAGCACATCCGGGCATAAACGTGGCTGAAACAGTGAAACAGCTGACCGAGCTGAAACACATGCCGGCATCGCCCGGCCTCGTCCGCAGAACCCTCCAGAATCAAGCGCAGAATCAGAATCAAAACCAGAATCAGAATCAGAACCAAGCTCAGAGCGTCAACTACAACCAACAGAGCCCGACGGCTAACCAACCGGCGCTGAGTACGTTCCAACAGGCGAAAAGTAACTTCTCATCGAACGCCAGCTTAAACAGCACCGGGAATCTGAACCCGATATACGGGCAGACGGGTCATCGTATAATGGCCTACGTCGAGAACTCTATATACGTGAGGAAGAATAGTTTGAACACCTCCAATTCGGATTTGTTTAGGGATGGGAATGCAGGTTAGTAAAAAAAATATTAATACTGTAGTTAGTATGTATATATAGGTGAGGGTTGGGAAGTTGATGTCCAGTTATTTTTATTTGGATTCTTTTTTCATTTACTTTTTAATTTTACTGAGCTGTCATATTTATGTTTGTTATGCTGTTTACGATTTCGATCGCTTCCGGAGATTAACTAACTAATTTCCTTTCCTTACATCAATCAACTCTCACAACAATCGAGTGCTTCCCTTTGCCAGGCTTCTATTAATATATGATCAATGTTGCCAGGCAACATTTACGGCGAAACCAAGGGGTCACCGCACGGCTCGAGTCCATCGACCCCCAGTTACGGTGACAATAATTCCTTCACAAGCTTCGGACCGAGGGTCTCCAACGACTCGCATTATGGACAGACCGGTAAGTTTATTGAATAACAATACACTTTGATAATACATTAAATAACGCAGTAGATAGATATGTTGGCAATATCTTAACCGATCGTGCATCTCTTTGGCGTCAGGTTTAAAGCTGCAACAGGAGAAGAAGTACGGCGGATGCGGTATATACGCATCGCCGGCCCAGCTGGGCGGGAGGACCCTCAGCCCGCTGGCCATGCGGAGGGCTCCGGCGCGCTCCCACAGTGCGGAGAGACACCACCATGAGCGTGAGTATTTGTAGTGTTAACTCTGCATCAACGGCGGAGATATCGATGTTTATACGTTACGAATAATGTTTTTTTATAGCATAGAAGTAACTAACGAGTACTCAGTCCACCTGGCCGTCAATGGTGGTTGCTGCCCATGGTCATCCGTAATGGATTCCAATTACGATTGGAATCTTCAATTTGGCTCATGGCATAAATCTGTCAATGTAAAACAAAAGTATGAATGTTTCTCTTCCATGTTATATTTTTTTTGGCTGGAGACACGAAAAGTGGTGCATTTAACGTGATATCAAAGTAATTTATTTACTTAAGATTTTAATTAAATAATAAATTCTAATTAATGTTACGCATCACGTCGTCGATTCCATCTAAGTAACGCAACAAAACAAAAACGAACTTTGCTCTTTTGTTAGATAATGCACTAATGGTATGTATGCGTGTCCGTCCAGAGGGCGGGCTGATCGCGAGCCTGAGCGCGAAGCTAGCGCCGCAGTTGTCTCCGCGGACCGCTCGAAGGGCTCTCTCCACGATTGCTGCGGCCGATCCACCGCACAAAGGAAAAGGTACTCATAACCCACTGTTATCCCACAGCGAAGCGCGCACCGCCCCGCGGCTTGTGCAGGTAGTAATCGCTCCCTAAAGAGAAGCAAGGGCGCTCGCGGTCGATTGTTGGATGGGATTTCGTGCTTCGGAGGAAACGTTAAGGCGCCGGTCCTGATCGTTGTCATTGAAAAGCAGTCGGTAACACCATATCGGAGGCCTTATGAGTGGTTTGTTATGATCAAAGGACATTGAGCCTGTCGTTATCACGTCACGGCATACGGGCACATTGTAAAATCACTACCTTTTCTCTAACGGGTTCGAAGGGTATATTTCAAGTTCAATGAATTATGCTAAAAGTCAGTTTATACGTTTCCAGGCGTCCCGGCGGCCGTGCAACCGGCCTTCCTGGACAAGCTGTCGGCGACCATACAGAACCAGCGGCGCCAGCTGGGCTCCTCGCGCGCCAGCACTGTGCGGGACCTCATCAATGCGCATGCGCAGGTACGATGCACGACTTTTTGGGGTATAACGTAGAAGTGGCAAGTGAGTATGCTGACTTATGCTGGGTATTCGGGGTTCGAAATCCGCACGCACGCCTAATTTTTCGAAGTTATGTGCATATTAGAAATTAATTATCACTTGCTTTAACGATGAAGTAAATTGTCGTGAGGAAACCTACATGCTTGAGAGTTCTTTTTAAAGTTCTCTACGGTGTTCAAAGTCTGCTAATTTGCACTTGGCCAGAGTTGTACACTATGGCCTGGCCCTTCTCATTCTGAGGAGTCCCTTGCCGAACAGTAGGAAGGATAGTAAATACAAATCTAGTAATCTCTAAATTTGTCAGCATTTCATTAAATTAATAAAACTACACATGTTTTAATTAATTGCATAATAAATTATAAATTATATTATTACTAGTAAAATAACAAAGCACATGCATACACTTCTTTATTAATACTTTGACTGACGGCAAACGCTACTGTCGTGTTTTAATGTCCGCACCACCCGTGCGGCTCGCACGCAGACGGTGTGTGCCGCTGTACTGGAACACATCTGTTGTGTTGCGCACCGCACGGTTGGATTGTTTCGAATATTAGCCGCCGCAGCCAACGTGTAAGCACGTAATTATACAAGCTATTACATAAAATATACGTAGATTGGATGATAGTAACATGTATGGATCATAACTCTCCACGTGTCGTTCGGCAGCCGGACCCGCGCGTGTGCCACACGTCGCTGATGGAGCAGATAAAGCGCGGCGCCACGCTGCGGCGCAACAAGCACTGCAACGACCGCTCCGCGCCCAAGATACGTTAGAGCGACGTCACGTCACCGCGCTGCGGCGGGAAACACACGCGGAGTTAAATACGGTTCGTGTGTTCAGAATGGGATGGTTTGAAACATAACCTAGCGATTAATAGGCGTAGAGTCAACTTACCCTGGTGATGTTCCGTTTTGGAGTGAAACACCTGTTCATGGTGGTGTGTATTCTTGTTGCCTGCTTGTGCAAGTGTCCCGTGTCAGGGGGAGAGGGTGAGTCAAGAACGGGGGGGGGGGGGTACTGGTCGTGGATCGTTGCAATGTAATATTGAAGTTACGAGTTAGATAAGAACTATCATTGCTAGTTTCAAAATAAACCAAAATCTTGTTACTAATGGCCAATCCCTTCCCTCCCCCCTTTCCAGGGTATACCTACGCCCAACAATGGACTTACAAGCGTTGATTGATTGATTTCAAACCTTCCGTTCTGATCGCGAATGATTGAGCGTGTGAACGAATAATAAACATACTCGAATTAATACATACAGAAAAACGAACGATTTTATATCGTCATTAATTATCGCAATGTCCGTGTAACGTTGTTCCAGGTTCGATTCCCAAGAGATGCACATTACCGAAACGATTGCTCGTGGTTGTCGTTAGTCTTAAATTATTGTTAATGCAATTGATGCTGGTTGAGTTATCCCGTCAATATTGATTCAATAGTTAAGATAATATTGGTGTAATAGTCGCATCATTAAGGGTTCAGTACTCACCAAACAGTCACCTAAATGTCGATGTTATATCGCTTTGGTAATCGCGTCAATATTAATTTAGTGTTGGTCCAGTATTCACGTCAATATTTATCTTATAGTCGCGTTAATATTTCAATATCAGTTTAAAATCGCGACAATCGTTCAATAATCAAGTCAATATTAGTTCAATACTCGTTTCAATATTCTGGCTGGAGTAGTCTATAGCTACTTTACAGGACAGACAATAGATTTGCGGGTTGCGTCTGTTGCAATTAACAATAATTTAAGTTTGCCACAACGTTTTTAATTTTACTGCCAAACGATCAATATTTGTGCCACATCAATGATTGTTGATGTCAATGTTGTGTCAATTGTTCGTGATATTTTGGATTATTTTTATCTTACAATCTATTACCACCAGGACCGTAATTTGGAGGGTTTAAATCTATGCAAACTACTACCTACTACCCACTTGTATCTGTGCAAGGGCCCGTGGAGAAGGCTACTTGTCGCGAGCCGTACACGATCAGCATAGATGGATCGCTGTAGACAGCGGTAGAGACACGCTTCAATATTTACCAAGCCAGTGTAGCTGTTAAATTGGAGCAGTGCGATTGTGTTAATTAAACATACGTCAGTATTTATCGCGATCCCTGCTAAGGCGATTCGGTATTCAGAAACATCCATCCATATTGTCCGTCAATATCATAGTGTACATTGTCAATATTATACTATATACTATATTGAATTAATATCTGCGGATCGCAATATATATTGAACGTGCGGCCATCGCCTATGTGAACACGATTTGAACTTGCTTACCTAGTTATCTTAATAGGTGTCGTTTGTGATTCGATGTACGTTATAAATGTCCTCTGGTACACTTCTCTCATAAACATTTACTTATTCTACTGTGTATATAAAAATGTATGTTCGATAACTAACTTTACGTAACTGTGTAAATGACTTCGATTCCAGAATTCGATAAGAGATGTCGCTACAAGTACCACGCAACTTGCAACAATATATGCGATGAAATATGATTTGCTCCCTGAGGCTAAATAATTCTCGCATCGGTGCGGTTAATTTTAATCTGATTTTGATAAACTTTGACAAATCGGAAGATATACTTCAAGCTGTGTGTATTTAAAAAAAATGGTATCCGCTGGTCCGGGTATACGAAACGTTTAACTTCTCGCCTTTATCGTATCGAGCTCGAAGAACCAAAATTTTATTATAAATTTATACAACTCGCTCACCACAAATTAGTGATATCACAATGTTTTAAGGGATTCCTTTAAAATGTAAAAACTGTTTGTGATTAATTACATTTTTTGCCACTGATTTTCGGACGTGACGAATTTGCTATACGCAACGTTAACGCTGCATTTTCACGACGTAAACGCGGGGTGTTCTCAACGAATACGCTGTATGTTTGCAACGGATACGCTGCGTGTTCACATCGGATACACTGCGTGTTCGCAGTGGATACGCTTCGTTTTCGCGACGTAAACGCTATGTGTTCGCAACGGACACGCTGTTGATTTAACGATGGATGATTAGTGTAATAAGTAACGCCACTAGACTAATGACTCGAGTATTTGAACAAAAGCAATCTTTACGAAGACAATACTGTTTTTATTAATAAGGTCGAATTTATTGTGAAGAAAAGGACATGTCGATATTATTCCTATAGCACTAATTTCGTATTTCGTTTTTCCTCGCTCCCATCTAATCCATTTGTAGCAATAAAAGGGCGTTGTATTTAAAAAAACTTGACCAAGTGCGGTTCGGACTCGTTTGACATTGAAGGTTCCGTACAGAGAAGTTATTTGATTAAGATATAACTACAGATTTACGGTTTTCGGATTTTTCCCTTCACAATGTTTTATGTCAAATTTCATGATTTTAGGTAAACGGGAAGTACCTGTTTTCCTGAGAAGAAATGTCTTGATATACAAACAGACGGACAAGGAAGTGATGCTATGAGGGTTCCTTTTTTCCTTTTGATGCACGGAACCCTAATAAAACCTTGTAGTGGTTAGCCGCTTAAACAAGATTTACAAGTTTTTATACTCACAGCCCCACATTAGGATCCCCTGTGTCGTGGGTACACAAACATACAAAGACATAAACACCCAGATCCATTGCAGACGTCTAATTCATCATTTAGATGCCTGCTCGGCCGGGAAGTGTATTGCACTAAGTGGATTGTCGCGAAGGAAAAACTAAATACATAATTAATATAGCATTATGCATCGTTGAGGAATTGAAATAAGATACACTTGTTTTTAATTTTTACAAAAAAAAAAAACTTACACCTTTTATAGTAGCTAACAACGCCATCTAGCGTAAATAGTTTCCATTTCACTCGAGTCGAATGTACGACCAGCTATTGGATTCCTGCCCTGGTCGGAGTTGGCCGCAGTTGGCTACTGTCCACTTATACAGATGGACTGCGTGACCACGCGTTTGTAACTTTCTATATCAATTTGGACTTCACTCGCCACACTATGGCATACTACTCGTTGTACATTTAAATTTGATTAAATGATGGTGTGGCTGCCGGAGTCACTTATAGGTAAGGCGACCTTAGTCCCCAAGAGTAGTGATGCATCTACGTACGACCTCAGATAGTACTTCAGTCCTGTTTGAGGTTAGCTGTGGGTGTCCACGAGCCGTATGGCTTAACATCGGGTGGCCTGCACGCTTTGCTATTCTCCTCATATATATAAAACTAATTAATATCCTGACTGATATATCTTTAAAACAATATTCGTGACATTTTCAATAAATTTTTTTTTATCTTTAAATATAAATTTTTAATATTGACTGAATGATAAGGGTAATTGCACAGAACGGCAAAAATGAAGGACGACAAAATTGATACGGTAGCACGAAGAGAAAGATCTTATAGAAGTTACAGTGCTGAGCCCTGGAGGTGAAGCTATTGGGTGGTTAAAGGTTAAGTCAGTTAAAAATTACATACCATCTCTGGAATACCATGCTCATGTAAAGGGTGGCAAAGATTATTTTTGCCCGGAGCGGCTAGATAGCTGGATGGGGTCTTTCATAGCTGGTACACTATTGTAATTAGGCTATCAGGCAATTTATTAGCAAGTGGTAAAACATATCGTAAATGACATTTTCTGGACAAAGTGCCCACAAAATTGCAGGTATATTGAACTTACCACCACCATTCAATCATTCGCGGGAAACTGTATACGCTGTTACAATAAAATATTACACCATATCGAGAAATATCCGAAAAGAAGTTCAAACTATTCTAATAACTTGTTTGAATTTCTTTTTAATAATTTCTTATAACAAACACTTCGTAAAGCGTATTATAGACTAAATGATTACTCGTATTGAATGGCTCCAGCTTCTCTTGCTTCGTTCATTTATTATACATATTTATATGATAATTCTTCATGCAAAAGCTGTGGGTTACGCAATTTCTGTCGCCATTTCCCTATGAACGTAACACACCGTGAGGCGACCATAGTTGAAAATTGATTCTGTTAAAAATCTGCTTTGAATCAAGATATTTGGATTTGATACGATTTCATTTTGTTTATATAAATTTGTCTTCTGTTATAAGTTCAAAATACCAGCAGTTTTATCATTGCGACGAAATTTTAATATATAAAAATATCATTGTAATAAATATGTTTGTTTTCATTTATATTTCTTTTGTAAATGTGGTCTAAAAAGTCCCTAAATGAGACCGTTCCAATCATTCACGTAAACTTATTTCTAGATTTGTTGCTGCCTTCATCAATTGTTACTTTAATTTAATCTTAATAAATCTCTCCCTTTGACTATCAAGACTGGGTATATGAAGGAAGCAGATAGCTTAGTGGTATGAATTTCGTGTCTCAAGCTGGAGGTACGGAGCGAATCCCGGACGCACATCAAATTTTGCTAAGTTATGTGCGTATTCGAAATTAATTGTCACTCGCTATAACGGTGAAGGAAAATATCATAGGAAACCAATATGCCTAAGATTACTCCTTAAAGTTCTCAAAGGTGCGTGAGTCCGGAGTTGGCCAGCATGGAGGACTGTGGCCTAACTCTTCTCGCTATGAGAGGAGACGGTGCCCAACAGTGGGACAATAAAGTGATTGCTTTCAAATGTCATATATTTATACCCGTCACGTATATCTATTTGCGAATTTATTAAAAAAATCATATCAAATTTACCCTTATTGCGTACTCTCTTAAAATGCTTTTCGTGATCTCTTACATCACAATATTCCACCACAGGGGCTTCATGACTCTCCGATAAACACATCCACAACTTATTTGACAAATGTTGTGTCTACACCTGTCCAATAAGTTCGGCAAAGTTTATCGGGCGGTTTGTGAGCAAGTGGTAATGTCCGTAAGTAATTATACAATTTTCTATACAATATATTCTACTTGTATGACTGTTTGTTAGTGAATTTAAAGATTTCATATGTACTGTATAACACTGTGTTCTCTATATGTATAACGACTGTCTTGTCACGCCAATCTCGTCCTTGTGTAGATGGAAATACGGTATGCTTAAATGTTAGAATCGTAAGTGTAATTTACGTGTACGTTACATAAGTTTCGGTGTAAAATGTAATATTTCGACGTAATAATTTGTGTAAATGTAATGACTGCTTCATATATTGCGTAAGCGGTTTGTGTAAATCTCTTCTCGTGGTAATAAATGTTTCTATGTCAAATAATTATGGAACGTGTGAGCTGCAGAACATGAGTCGGTTTTTGTACATTTAAATTGTTGTTTCCTTACAAAAAATCAAGTCGCTTTGTGACCTTAAAGCTGATTCTTCACGAGGAGACTGCGTACGGCGTTTGATGACAATAACTGTAATAATTTTATTTTAATTTACGCGCAATGTTATAAACGTGAGTATAGTTTAACGATAAAATGTCAAATGATATCTCTGTCAAAGCAGTATGATAACTTTATTAAAAAGTGTCAGAAAATTGTTAAAACCTGGCAACATAACTTGGTCAAAGCTGCGCGACAACTTGATCAAATTTACATGACATCTTTGACAAAGTCGCGCAATCGCTATGCGCCATTCTTACACTGCTATTTTAATAAAGTCTTAATACAAGTTTGGCAAAATTCCCATAACTAAGTCGATATCACGCGATTACGGTAGATAATTCAAATATCTATGGCTGTGACGTCGACAGTTCTGAAAGGGCGCAAATGTCTATCAGCTTCACAGGTTGATGAAAATTACATGATAATTTTATCAATGTTGTACAATTGTACAAAGTTGTGTGACGATTTTGTCAAAGTTGTAGGACAACTTTGTCGAATTAAATGACAACTTAATCGAAATGGCACAACTTAGTCAAAGATGCATGACAACTTGATCAAAGTCGCATGACAACTTGGTCAAAGTAGTACGACGACTTTGTGAAACCACACAGTCTCTTAGTGAAGCGTCCTTTGAATCAAACAGAATATTTAATGTGATTTTTGCTAAGTTTAATTTTACTATGTCCACGATGGAAGACTTGAAGCTAGGTAATACGAACATCCACTTTGGAACATATCTCTGTCCTTTCGTACGACGCATGCAACGCCATCTATATCACCTGACGTCGTGTAAGTTTAGTGGAATATTTAAAACGATGTTTATACAATAATTGAATAATATTTATGACATATTATAGTATCATACAGATTTATATGTTTAGATTTGGTAGTTAGTGAATGCGGAGGCTGAGGGTAGGTGTTTATTATTTTTTTACGCAAAGTAGATACGGTTTATAGGACGCTCGTTTCTCGCGGAGACAGTAACTTATCGCCAGCTTATAATTTGTTACGAGCAGTACTGATGTTAGTATTTATAATGAATAAAAATATTAACTTTTAGAATAAACGTTCACTACATATCTTATTATTTGTAAATCTTATAGAATTCCAATAGTTTACGGTGGTTATTGCGTTTCGTGTCGGCAGTCCGCCGCACGCGACGACGGTCTGTCTGTTTGTCGTTTCCAATCCAATCTGGTTTCGGTAGTTTCCGATTTGGAATGTTAGGTTAAGACGTTTGCGCATGTATTGATGATTGGTGAATTAAACGAATATTGTCCCCTTTGTATTGTTTTATTTCGTTCCGCCGCAGAGGAAGCCAAGGCGAGGTGAGGAAAAAACCGTAAGATAATTTATGCTTAATTAAATTAAATTGTACATAAGAATTTGTACTTCTGTGACGTTAATCACAAATGATTTTTTAAAATACAATTTTAATTAAAAAATAATACTTATTTAAATATACCCTCCAATCTTAAAAGTTTTTATTTGAATAATTTTATTTCATAATAGGAGCGGTGTGGTTGTCCGATACACTTACAACGAGGCGACCATTTTAATTCTCAGGAATAGTGACGCAGGAGGCGACCATCATAGTTCTCAGGAATATATGGTAGAATGGTAGATAGACTAATCTACCACTAGTGACTGTCAATAGTTTCTCCCCTCTACCGGAGTTTCACCGTGGCCACGATCCATGTAACTGGGTCGAAATATAGGCAATTAAAAAACCGCATATCGTTACCTGTTACATTAACTGTTACGTAATTAAAATGGCATGGTGCTTAATAAGAATATAGTTTTTTTTAAATAGTTCCATGTGATCGATACACAGACAGGACAATTTGTAAGTAATTTGTATGTCGGTAAATTAAATATTGTCGTTAGTAGATAGATACTAACTAACTACTACCACTAATGGATGTTAATGGTTCCTCATTGCTAAAGCTGATGAGTATGCGCTGATAACCGCCAAGACCAGCCTTGCGTTGTTTCAAAAGAATTATTACAAAAGTAGGTGGAATAGCCAAAAGTAAATGACATTTTTTTTTATCCGATTTATTATGTAGAACCGATTCGAACAGAGTAACATTTTACACTGGTAACGGTAGAATGAATAACATTCATCATTTTCGATTGTTTAGTTGCTGTTCTAGGCCATAGCGGCCTTGACAGCTTCACCGGTTTTTTGAGGCGAGCCGGGGGGTCTGAAGACTATGGTCCTGGATCGGGGGACGGCTGCGGTCCGTGGCCGAAGCCACGGCCCGGAGTCGCCCGCCTGCCATACCTCGTGTCGGCCGTGTTGTGAAGGGGTCCTCGTCCCCGATTCCGTCGGGGACGCTGAGTGTGGCGTGTGTGTGTAAAGTGTAATGGCCTAGGTGTGTATCCTCCCGGAGGAGGAGCATTGGCCAGAGTGATTATGTCGTCAGGATAGTCTAAGACATGTCGGGGTCTTCTGTGAGGGAGGCTTGCATCCGTGTCAGGGATGTAGTTGGCCGCATTGACTACCAACTGATTCGGATGGTGTTCAGCTCTATCGAAGTAGCTTTTGGAAAGCTGAATAACATTATGAATCTTCCTTACTTTTATACTAAACATCGTAGGTATTAAGAAACTGTCATAGAGTCAATACAA
>DWKL01000580.1:0-18089 GCA_018249415.1 Phareas burnsi | reverse complement strand
AACGGAACTTCGGTTTTGTTTGAGGTTGGATGTGGGTGTCCATGGGCTGTGGTGACCACTTAACATAAGGTGGCCTGAATGCTCGTTTGCTACTTTACAAACATAAAAAAAAAACACAAGACACCAGAATCGCGAACTAAACGAGAATCCGATAAAACACAATTTATAATATAATTTTGTGCTTCGTGTGTTGATTAGCATATAATATAACTCACCAGTCACCTAAACTGGCCAGCGGAGACTGTAGATACATGTAGAGCTGTAGTGTTTGTTGTCTGTTCGCCATCAAACAATCTCAAGCTTCAGATGCATTAACACCGTTTCAGGTAAGACACTGTCGCGCTAAGAATTCGGAGTTTTTCGAAGAGATAGACCCTATGAAGGTTTGTTAATGTACTTCCCATTACGTAACACGTATCTATGTACAGGTTATTGAATAAGGTGAAGAGGCGACTGATCGCTTCTCATCTTTCATTGTAGTATCGTGTACACTATGCTTTTAATTTATGCTTAATATGGTGAATCTCTTCAAAAATCTCCCAAAATTCTTATAAGTCACGGCTGCTTTACAACAGCACAATATAATTAAGCTTACTTTACTTGAGGCGTTTTACAAGAAAAGATTATATTTTTCTTTTGACCGCCTTCGCTGTCTTACTGACTGCCTTGAGGTTGGCTGGCAGAGAATGCTGTTAGCGTTAAGTCCGACTTTGTTCCTATACATTTCTGTATGGTACAAAAAGAATAAATAAGTTATTACATACTGTATGTACAATGCACACATTAATGTGACTATATACATTTAATAAGTAATAGAACTATAGTTCGTCCAAGGAGGTACCGCCACCCTTATAATTGTAAGGGCGCCGTGAAGCAACTCTTGTGTTACGATTGGTTAAGCGAGGCGACCATCTTACTCTTCAGAGGTAGTGACGCAACTACGTATGACCCCAGACAGGACTTCATCCCTGTTTGAGGTAATATGTGGGTGTCCATGGACTGCAGTGACCACTTAAAACAGGTCGACTGCACGTTTATTTACTACTTTGTTTAACATAAAAAAACATACATATTTATATAAAATTATTACTGATCTTTATCGGGATTATATATGTGCCGTTAAGACAAAATATGTGTATGTTCATGGCCTTCTAGTGCAGATTCTAGTGGGACTGCCGCTGGTGTAGCGGACATTACATATCCAAACATACAAAACCTTTTTACCTACAATTTCCTAAAATCCGGTCAAATCCTTTCAAAATTCAAAGTCAATCAAGTTGTTTAAATTCATTCTTATAACATCATCTTGCAATCTTTTACTGTACATCTACTTTGTTATTAAGCTATTTGCTGTCGAATCGAAGTTGTGTAATTAAACGATATACATTATTAATATTAAAGGTGGATTGCACACATATCTGTAACCAGCCTGCGATACTCATTTGACATCTGTTGGACTAAGTGCTATTTTATTTTGAAGTAGTCAGTCCAGACTGGGACTTGTGGTCACGTAAACAAACCATAAAGCTAGTTCTAAGCACCTATGCACGCGTTGTTCGTTGCTGCGATGATACGATCCGGGGTTTCCCACAGGTGGGCCGCTCACTGGGCGCCTCAATCCTGGACCTGACGGGGCAGCACCCCAACTCGCGCATTCCCGGCTCCGAGCATCGGAACCTCGCCGCGCTACGCGACTGGCTGCGCACGCACACGCGCACGTTGCGCCCGCAGGTACGCACGCACACGCACGCATGTACACACTGACATGCATGTGAGCATACGCGCACATGCATGCGCGCGCACGCACACACATTCACATCTCACACTTACATACATTCACAAACGCGCGCGCGCATTTGTACACACGCAAACATACACACACCCACATACATAATTGTACATATGTTAAATGCGCTCTGCACATACACTAATATAAATCAGCAACATACCAGTACATATAGATTCGAAAAAAAATTGTTATTTCGCCAAAGTTGTGTGACCCTTGGTTTGTGGTCGCATACTGGGAAAATAGTGATTACTTTTTTCCAACTCAGTGGATATGCATAATAATTCGATTTTGCTGTATTATTCAGTCATGTGCCAATGTTGTTGGTGAACCATTATTTTCATTATTCAACATCATTCATTTTACGTGATCAACATTATGGGTTTATCGGTACGTTTCCAAATAAAAAAGGATTTTTTTAAATATTTCAAACATAAGAACCGATACCCATAGTTTCACTCAGTAATTACATTCACAATAATTTGCCATTCTTTACAAATTTCACATGAATGTTTCAAATTTAGACATACTTATTAAATTACAATAATTCCGTGCTGCCACATTTTAAATCGTACTGTATAACTTCCAACAGAGAACGTATACACTAACGGTTGCTGTGATATAAATCCTTTAAGCGTTTATTAAAATAAAATTTCTTGATATTTTTTCTAACAAAAATATTTATTTTCCAATAAGGATTTTTTTTTTCTTTTTGTGTGTAACATTCCTCTTTAATTTTCAGTGCTAAATCACCCTAAACTTCTATAAAAACACCAGCATTTTAATTCAGTCGGGGTAAGAACTAATGTCAGAGTGAATTGTGTTGTTCCGAATTGAATAACTCCATACATGTTATGCACTAAAACTAATGGGTGTAAGGTGTATAGTTAATTGTGTCACTTTAATTTAGACTCGATCATTGTTAGATTATCGATTAACTCTTAAGTTTATTTCAGCTGACGATGTCTCGATTGCGGCCGAAGACGACTTCCCCCACTCGACTGCCGCTGTACGCGCGGTCCAAGGGCAAAATGACCGACGAACGCAAGGAGAACGCGTACGCGGGCGCGAAGACCGACTCGGAGCGCAAGCGCAGCCCGCCCGTGCTGGCGCAGCGCTCCGGCCACGACATCATGAACGTGAACATGAAGTTCGGCAAGAAGAACGAGCCGGTGAAGACCTCCTCCCGCACCCGCTACCTCGCGGAGAACGAGCCGAAGCCGAAAACTCTGTCGACGAAGCGGCGCAACATCCTGGCGATCCGCAAGCCGAACGCGAGCAAGACGCAGGTGGCGGGCGCGGTGAAGGCCAAGCTGAGCCGCCGCTCGGCCGACGACGACAGCCCGCGCGCCTCGCTGCTCACCACCAAGATCAGCAAGCGTAGCTTCGCGCGCTCCGTGCGCGGCGCCCTCACCCGCGGCCGCGCGCTCGCCTCCTCCTCCTCGTCCGAGGCGGGCGCGGGGGCGGGCGAGGAGGCGGGCGCGGCGGCGGGTGCGGGCAAGCGCCGCTCGTTCCCGCACCCGTCGCCGTCGCACCTCAAAAAGATCCGCCTGAAGACCGCGTCGTAGCGTAAGCCCCGCGCGAGACCCGCCGCGCCCGCCGCGCATCGCCGTTAGCCTCGCGCTCGTGCCCGTGCTGCGCGTCGGCACCGGCGCCGTGCGGCCGCCGGCGGCGTCCCGTGGGATTTACGAAAAGTTAAAAAAAACCGAGTGATGTTGAAATTTACGTGTTGAATGACCGTCGAGCGAGCCGGTTCGTCGTTCGTCTTACAGTGTATGGCGTGTTGCCACACATTTTTTTATGAATCTTTTTAGGTGTAGCCGATACGTGTTTGCAATTGTATTCGTCGTCGCCGCGGAACTGGGCGCTAGACTCTAACCTACCCGGTAGCTCGCCGCGCTGGGTAACATTTTATCTCCGAGAAGTATAGCAGCAAAACACCGTCTCCGCGTCAACTTGTAATAAGGTATTTCAACAACAGTTGCCGTTAACCGGAGCCAGGCGCTACAATGTTAAGAATAGTGCGCCTCGTATTCCTCGGGACATGGTCGGAGAATCGGGATGTCACAATATTATTATTATAACCTTTTGTGCAATTTTAATATTAAATAACATGAAAATATTGATATTTTTTCTACAGCCAAATTTGAAAGTTTACGTAAATGAAAAATTTATTTGTATTTTTATAGTTATATTAAAGGAAAAATATCAACATTTCTTGCGTAATAACTGTAACGTGCGTCATTTAATTAGTTAGCGTTTAAAATCATGAGTGCTTCTTAAGGTTTTTTTTATTATTATAGGTTATTGTTTTAATAGGTGTTTGATAAAATTTAATGTTTTACTTTCGGTTTAAGTACTTGCCATAATTTAAAAGTGCTAAGTTTCAATTACGGATTGTGTTGAAGGCTGTTATATGGATTTTTTCTAATAAAGTGTTATTAATGAAGCTTAAATATGACGATTCCATTTTATTTTTTGTACACAATATATATGATATCGCTACAACTGAACGACCGGAGTTATTCCCTTTTAAGTAAGATCGTCACAAAAATATACGACATTACAAATAATTGCATTTTGATCGAGAACATCCCCTTATATTCGCTAAATTAAGAAATACTGGTCTAATTAGATATTTATAACGTGTGTTCTCCGTGGCTGAACCGAATTTATTTGTTAAATAAAATTTTAGCTGTAAGTCTTCGACAAAGTTTACTTTATATGCCCAGTTACATTTAGTTAAATTGAATACTTGACCGCCGACTGACTCGACTTTTTTAATATGCTTCGTGGAATTCGTCTATTTTTTTATTCTAAATTATCTATGTGATTAAACTAAACTGTTATTTAGATATGGAATTTAAAAATTATAAAAAAAATATTGTAAAAGACAAACCATTGAAAAACTAAATCGTAATTATACATTATTGTAAATTGTAAAGTGTAATCAGACATCTAGAATAGTATGCTCAAGGAGCATCGTTTTAAAAAGAATATACCTACCTTTTGATCTCATTTGTAAAATTTTTGCACAGAAGTGATGTTACACATGTTTACAATTTTTCTGTAGCCATCGTTCGTATGTATTTACGAGTTCAATTAAACGGGCAGCTGTTAAATTATATCATTTACCTATGTATTTAAAAAAATATACTTATATAGTAACTTTTAGTGTACTGTATGCAGATTTTGAAATGTAATTGTACCGTGGTAATGAACTTAACTTAAATCGTTAATTGAACCGTTATGTCAATTTACGACATAATTTGAGACCTTATTCAATATTTTTTAGGCAATATTTATTTAGTTTTTCACGGTTACCGTTTAGAGAAAAAATTATCTAAGTACACACCGCCGCCACTAATATTTACTTGGTGTTTAGAGTGTAACAAAGTAATTTGAAACGGAAACATATATAGATGCATGTGTAACTGTATTAATCCCGTTTATGCATCTCGGTATGCTGGCAACATAATATCGATAGGTAAGTTATCATAAATTGACCTGTTAGCCAGTGTTTTGTGCATAATACATTTTTATATTACCATGCATAAGTTCCTTTTTACATTAAAAGAGAAGAGATCTAAGAATGCATTCGTGGTTTGTATTTCATCACTGCTACAATTACATTTCACCAAGTGCGAGGTCGACATCCGAACCCAAAACCGTGCAATATGTATAATTTGTAAATCGGGTTTCTAAGGTTACGCTAGATAAAAATTAGGTACCTATGTATGTACTTTGAAAAATTTTTACGTTTTGTGTATAATATAAAGTGTTTACTGTAAACAAACATAGCATGTATATTTTAAAAGTCTATTTATTTATCTGAAATAATATATGATTAATTAACAATGTTCTCATTTACATTGGTTTTATTTCCCGCAACCAATACGTACAGTATGTAGGATTTTCATAAAAATTGTTATCCAAATTTGTTACCTCATGAGGAATAAATATTTACAAGTATCTGAGGTACTCTTATCCTTATTATCGTTTGTCTATAGTATAATTAGAATTGTCTTGTTAAATGGGTTGTCATTACAATATCTTGTGGTAGTACTAACGTTCTTACTAACCATGATAGGTGGTAGAATGATTGTTCGTCCAGGAAGTACCTCCGCTGCCCACATAATGTGCTGTGAAGCATTTTTGTTTTGGTTGGAGAGGTGTAGTTGCCGGGCACATTTAAAGCGAGACCATCTTAGGCCTCAGTAGTAGTGACGCATCTATGTTCGATCCCTACAGTGACCCATTAACATCAGGTGGCCAGCATGCTCATTTGCTACTTTTCTAAAATAAAAAAAAAAGTCTACTGAGCCACCACACCAGTTAATATTTTACAGTACAGTTATCGGACACATTCATTGGTTATTTTATTCGTGATCATACTTACCTACCTACCTGCTAGTAGTAAATTGTAACACTGCTTTAACCCAAATAGCCCAATTTGGTATAAGTGTAGTTAATAATTTTTGAAAAACCATTTTTTAAGCTGTGTTAACCTAGTAACACTCAAGGTATTTCACTCACAATTAAACACATCAATACTGTAAACGTTTTATTTTAGTCCACAGTGCACTTAAACTAAATGATTACAGCCTGCGTCCTCGTCTACCACCCTTCCTACGAGTAGAGTCTGATGGCACAGGAGTCACATCCTCGATACGGCCAATCTTCATGCTGGAACGGGCGAGAGCACGGAGAGCAGATTGAGCTCCCGGTCCCGGGGTCTTTGTCTTATTGCCACCAGTAGCACGGAGCTTGATGTGTAGGGCTGTGATACCAAGTGTCTTACATTTCTCAGCCACATCCTTTAAATTTAAAAAAACAAGTATTAATATAAGCAGTGATAGCCTAATAGTTAACATTACAGCCTCTCACACTGGGAGTCCAGGTTTTGAATCCTGCATGCACCTGATTTTTCAAAGTAATGTGCATATTAGAAATTAATTAGCACTTACTTTTATGGTGAAGGAAAACATTGTGAGATAACCTATACATCTGACAGTTCTTGGAGGTGTGTGAAGTCTACCAATCTGCACTTGGCCACCACGGTTTACTATGACTTGACTTGTCTCATTCTGAGAAGAGATCCATGCCCAGTAGATTAACACGTTGACTGTGGCAGCTAATATTCGAAATAATCCACCCGTGCGGCGCACAACACAACTTGTGTGTTTCAGTATAGTGACACACAGTATACATGCAAGCAGCACAGGACAGTAAAACACGATGGGTGCGTTTGCTACAGTGAAAGTGTTAAGGGTAGCAACACATGACAGATTACAGATCCTCAATCTTATATAGGATTGACAATGTGTTTAATAACGTGGTAATCCACGTTCATTGAAATCTAAAGTGAAAATAATACTTCTTTTCCAATTCTTACATATATGTTAAATATATTATGTAAAAAACACAATAATAATAAATTTACAAACTACCAGGGCTCCGTCTAGTAATTTGGGCTTCCTACAAATTACTGGATGGAGCCCCAGAAATATGTAGAAAATGTAAATTGGAAGTATAAATTCAGATACAACACAGAATATCACCTCAAACTTTGAAAAAAAATGTAATAATATTAAATTTAATAAAATAATAGGATCAGTATTTTATATCTTGAATTATATTCTCGTACCTATAAAGCCATTACTTTACCGAAACATTAGTCTGCTAACATAAAAGCAATTTTATTAGTATTTGTTAACTTAAAATATATAATCAAATCTACCTCTTCAAATAATTGTAAATATAAGATTTCTGAATTTTATGTTAATGTTAAAAAAAATTGTTTAACAAACATAAAGGTTGCCATGAACAGCCATAATATAAAATATATATGAAGGAATAAGAGATGCATTATATATCACATTTTCTTACCTCGACTTTAACAAATCTAACCAAGTACTAAACTCTACGTACATTAGGTTATAACTTTAATGAAATATTACAACAGTTGGCACACATTATTTGTAATGTAAATAAAACAATAACTTACCTGAGCGGCCAACATAGCGGCATAAGGAGAGGCCTCATCACGATCAGCCTTCACTTTCATGCCACCAGTAACCCTAGCAATGGTTTCCCGGCCGGACAAGTCGGTAACGTGCACGAATGTATCATTGAAGGAAGCGAAGATATGCGCAACGCCGAAAACAGTCTCGCCTGCTAAGTGCTGTGGTCCCAACGTCACCTGGACCTCCTCTTTTGCTACTTTGTTTTTTCTTGGAGCCATGGCTTAGCCTGCAAATGACAACACTGTTGCAGTACACTCTAACCTTCAAATATCTAAGTAATCCTTGTACCTAACTTTACACAATAACTAAGAAACGTAAATTAAGGATTGCTTTAAACATTCTCACTAATATTATTTGTATATTCATTCATTTAACAAATCTATTCGTAAAAATCTTTAAACTACCTTTAGCTTTGAAAGCTGTCAAACATTAAAAAGACTTCCGCACATCAGTGTTTCCAGCATCTATAAGATACATAGATTAAAAATTTAGACAAAGATAAGAGATGTCAAATACAATTACGTGAATAAATAAATGTTACAAAATAATTAAATTCAATAATAGTCGAATAGAAGTATAATTGTGTTTATTTTTATTTAATATTTTGCCCGTAGTACTCATTTTTTTACGGCATCCTGATCTATAGACCTAGTAAGAAACATAAAACCAATGTATATTAGTTAAAACCTTAGACATTCCCATAACTAGAATAGGACTGGCTGGTGGGTCAAACTTATCCCAGACTCAAAACATATATTAACTGACCATAAGACTATTTTCATGCTTATTATTGAGTAAATAAAAGATGAGCACTTTTTAAGAGTCCGAAGTTACACAAAAAACGAAAATTGCAGAATTAAAATATACATTTTATATATACTAGGTGTATTTTTATTTCATCGATTTATAACTTATATTATACACAAAATAATTTAACTTAAATTGAATTAATCATTTGTTATCGTGGATTTGCTTAATTTTTGTTAAGTTCGTTTTTTTAATTCTGTTTGGTAAATTAATTATTTAGTGACAAAAAAATTTAAACATAAATTTTAAAAGACTAGAATTACTTTGTCCAAATGTTTAACAGAGTAGCGATCGGTCGAGTTTTCGTTATTTTACTAAAATTTATCTACGTCTGAATTGAACTATTACCATGATTTAGGTGTAGACCAACGAATTTTGTATTTCTTGCTCCGTTATAAACGGCTATTCAGAGACTTTCTGCGACTTATCATTAAATTCTGGGACGACCTGTATAAATGTAAAATAATCAAATATTCAATAAGTAGAACGGTTGTCCTGCCATCTTGTGGTTCATGAATGTTAATATAAATCTAATTCTATTTATTTCACAAGGCAATGTGATGTGACAACTTCCGGAAGTAGAGCACGTCATTGCCAACAGATTGATATTCCATCGTATATTTTCAACTTTTTAGAAAATCGTCGGTTTTAGCGACGTATCGTATTGCAAATTGCGAAATTGTGATAAACTTCCTTTAGCATTAGTTAATCTAGTTCAATTATATAAGTGAGTATTCATCTCGTTAATTTGGTGTAGTGTGTGCCTGAAGTTCCAACTACGCATGACGTTTTGTCATTCACGTTACTCAAGTCATTATCGCAATACTATAATTTCGGATGTTCTTGAGAACGTGAGCCTACGCCAGGAAGGTCTCGAGGCTTGAACTTTGTTATCTTTTGTTAGCAGATGACACTACATAATTGAATAAAATATAGTATGTGCAAGTCATTAATATTCGTGTTTTCTTTGTGAAATAGGTAGCGATGTTTTGAAGTAATAAGTTTTGTATATTCCAGATTCAAAATGTTTTTCTGGGATTGGGTCACTGGTGTCTTAGGATTTTTGGGTGAGTAAACAATTGAGTTTGGTACAAGATTATCTTGGGAACATTAGCCTTTTATCCCAGTCTTGCAAGTGTTACTAATCCAGCATAGTAAAAAAAGTGTGCATCACATTTACTCATATTCTGATGTTGCTCCAGATTTAGCATAACAATGTAGATTAGTAATGTTGGTATGTTGCAATAAAGACAACATTTTTAATAAAATTGATTGAGGTACATGAATTAAACACTTGATAATTTTCATTGTATACTAAATATTCCACACTAAGACAAGTGCAGTGTGTCTATAAGAACATGAGGAAACAACTCTTAAACATTGCGTTATGATGACAGTTTTATGTTATTGTTGTAAATTCCTATGTGCCAATATAAAAAATGAGTATTATCACATCTAGTTATGTTTGGTTTCTATATTAACACTGTTTAATAAGGAATCTTATATATAATACTAATTAAACTCGACATTTTAAGCTATATAACTAAAATGAATTATCATTTTAAATTAATTGAATGGTTGAATCCTTATGACAGCTTAATACATAACATAATTGACCATAATCGAAATATAAAAGAGTAATTACTCTTTTATATTTGAATGATGCTGTTATAGCGGTCTGCTTTTCACTGCTGTATTATTGTCATGTATATGTATATACATATATATTGCATATGTATTCATACATGAAGTGAAACTGTTAAGTGATCAGGGGATGCCCATGCAACATAATGATCACTTAACATCAACACAGTGTACATATATCAGACATTATAACTAAAAAGATTTTAAATCACTTAAATGTTACCAAAGTATTGGTTATTATTCAGGTCTTTACAAGAAGTCTGGAAAACTGCTGTTCCTGGGTTTGGACAATGCTGGCAAAACAACATTACTTCACATGCTGAAAGATGACAGACTGGCACAGCATGTACCAACATTGCATCCCAGTAAGTATTATACTTCTGTTTTAACACATTGACTGCGGTGGCTAATATTCAAAACAATCATGTGCGTGCATGTCGCACGCGTGGCTCAGACAGTCAAACATGACAGGTGTGTTTGCCGCAGTCAGTGTTAATACATTGACTGTGGCAAATGCACCTGTGCATTATGATATTGTCCGAGCCACCTGTGCGGCTCACAGGCATATGGTGTGTGCTGCCGTACTGAAACAAGCCTGTTGTGTTGTGCACCGCACAGGTGGATTGTTTCATATATTAGCCACAACAGTCAA
Organism: Phareas burnsi; assembly: GCA_018249415.1. Classification (NCBI taxonomy): domain Eukaryota; kingdom Metazoa; phylum Arthropoda; class Insecta; order Lepidoptera; family Hesperiidae; genus Phareas; species Phareas burnsi. The sequence continues at coordinate 7,174 of DWKL01000580.1, read as the reverse complement.
AGTGTTAACAGTTATACATAGGTAAGTTTGTTTGTTTGATAATTATCAGTTGATATCATGACAATTACATTGATTACCTATAAGCAATGATAGCCTCGTGGTTAAGATTCTGGCTTCTCCCATTGATGATCCGTGTATCAGAAATTAATTATCACTTGCTTTAATGGTGAAGGATACATTTTGAGGAAACCTATATGCCTGAGTTTTCTGTAAACTTCTCCAAGGTGTGTGAAGGCTACCAATCCGCACCAAACTCTGCTCATTCTCTGAGGAGACCATACCCAACAGCAGGACATTAATGGGTTGATGATGATCATGACAATTATGAAGAAAAGATTAGTAGAAATTAATGTTGATAATTTCAAACTTTTCTTGTGGCCCTCATAAACCAAATAGGTATTTATAAGCTGCTATCTCTACATTGTATTTCCCTTATAATAAAGCATTTACTTCTGTTAGTACATTATAAAATGCTGATAAAGAGCTATATAAATATATCAGTGTGAATTAATGCTTCATTTATGATGCAAAATTATTTTCATTTTTACCTTGAATATTTCACCATGGTTTCGTTAGCAAATTTTGTAATTCAAATACTTCATTATGTTTTTAGTAAAATACTTCTGTATTAAAAACAAACAACTACTCAGTATTCTCAATATAAAATATTATCAAGGTAAATAATTTTCTGTTATACATATTGCTAATGCATCTATGTGGTTTCCATAATGGGCATATGTAATATACATTTTGCAAATTCAAGAAAGCCAAATGTTCCTGTTCTCCAAATGATTGTAAATTAAATATTTTTTGTCTGCATGTGAAAGTGTCATTACATATTCCCTGGTTGATAAACTGAATGTAAGGACATCTTCAAACCGCCCGTAGGGCCTCCAAAAAAGTTTAACTACTGGTATCCAGTGATATTAACCAGAACAGACAACTTAAAGTGCCCTATGTATGAAGCTCATAAAATTTAGCTAATAGCAGTACTAGTCCGCAATAGACCGTGCTAGATTTTTTTTGTAATTCGGCTACGTTCTATACGAACCATGGAACTATGCGCGCTTCAAACGAGGAGTAGGGTGATGTGGGTTTTGATGCGTACATAGTACAATTATAACGGCAATATTCCACAGCGTCGGAAGAGTTGTCGATAGGAAGCATGCGTTTCACGACGTTCGACCTGGGCGGCCATCAGCAGGCGCGGCGCGTGTGGCGCGACTACTTTCCCGCGGTGGACGCAATCGTGTTCCTGGTGGACGCGTGCGACCGCCAGCGCATGCACGAGTCCAAGACCGAACTGGACTCGCTGCTCACCGACGAGACGCTCAGCAACTGCCCCGTGCTGATCCTCGGCAATAAGATCGACAAGCCCGGCGCCGCCAGCGAAGACGAGCTCAGACAGTACTTCAATCTTTACCAGCAGACCACTGGCAAGGTAAGTCTTGCCTTGATAAATTGTTGCCATTGCTTCTCATAATGTTCAGTAATAATTTAATAATAATAATAATACAATTTATTGTATCATAAAAATATGCACATTCAAATAAACAAATATAACACGATAGAGGCAGTCTTATTGCTAAACAGAGATTGGGTACAGCTCAGTTGGAATTACAGTCACATCTTACAGTGCAGAGTTAAAGTAAAGACGAGATGAGAAGAGGTGGCGTGTCAACAGGAAAAATAGGAATAAAGTATAATTATGATTTTGAAATAATCTGAAAATAGCATGGAATATTTATGGGGTTATTTATTTATTAAAATAAATTGTTCACATTTAGAAAAGTGCATTTGTAAATAGATTTGAGAGATAGAAGAAATTTATCTTTATAAGAGTCTGCATGCAGTTCATTATTAGACGCACGAGATGGCACGCACCCAAAACCATGAAGGTAGACAAATAAATATTATCAAAAAAAAAAACATGAATTTGAGACACTTTGTTACTTATTTTTCCAGATATCTCTAGCCACGTTAAAATATGTGTTAAAAATGAATTAAAATCGTAAATAACAATTATAACTTTTGCAGGGCAAAGTTGCGCGATCAGAGCTCCCCGGGCGGCCGCTGGAGCTGTTCATGTCCTCAGTGCTGAAGCGCCAAGGCTACGGCGAGGGCTTCCGCTGGTTGGCCCAGTACATCGATTAAATCTACGCGTCGTCTACCGCGAGGGCTCGCTTATAATCGTTTGCTTTTCATTATTGTAATGTCCGAACGTAGCCTGTTTGAATAATACCGTTAATGACTGTGATTAATAAGCAGAAGTGGTGCATTCATAGAATCAAGTTTTCTGGTTACCTACTGTTACCTGATATGAATGCCCTGGGTTCTATTATGCATTACATAAAACGGTCAGATGGTATCTGAACATTTTTCAAAAAATAAACTAAAGTCATTTAACAAGATACTGCAATAAGCAGATCATTTAAGGTGACAATAAACTAGTGATGTACCTCGCGCGGTGTTCGCAATCGTTAGTCGAAAACAGTGGTTACGTTTTTCAGGTGTAAGTGGAAATGCTCCCGTTTTGTAAGCAGCCTTATACTCGCTTACTAGTAATGCGTAGCTTTATATGATGTGTTAATATATTGAAACTATCAAACTACTAGTGTTTTATTTATTAACGAATTGCAACACTTCTTATAGGCTTGTATACTTACCATGTTCAAGCTGTTATTAGAATGTTGAAAAAATAATGTAATAAAACTTTTTGCACCTGTGAAGAGTTGAATGCTTGCTGAGTTTTTAGAGTACAAAAATAATTTTAATGATTTAACATCTGGTTATGAGCCAAGCGTTACTAGTTAGCGAAGTAAAAATATTGATAATTCTAAAATCTCTTCTACAAATAGCTTTTTGCTGTTCCGTTCAGTGCGAGATTTGGCCTGGGTTCAGTCCTTGTGGAAACAGCTCACTGTGCGACAGTTTTCACATGGACTCATGTCTTTTAAAATCGTAATAAAGCACTATAAACTTTTAGTTCTTTTTTATTAGCTTAGAAAAATTTATTGACATACATTAATATTATTTCGAATCAATTACATGCCCTTGTATTTACATCATTGTTCATTTGTAAGCGTCAGTATTTGCAATTTTTATTGCATGTTTTAAAGTGAAATTAACCTACCTACAGCCAGCTATAATTTGGGCATTATCAATGTGGTTTCGTTATTATTTTAAAAAGTGTAATCATTCTGTTTAAAAGCAATTGTTATTTTTGAACCATGACCATTGATGAAGATGTCAATGGTTAATGTGAACTATTGCAATAAATGTTTAATTCTGAATAAGTTCTTCAATGGTTATGGGTTGAAAATATAGGCAGTGAAATAAGAGGGAAAAATTGAGCTGATGTAGTTACACGAGCCCATTCTCCCTTTGGGTGTGTGATACCATGTAAAATGTAAGCTGAGGTTATGGTGCAATTTATATGGCCGACATATACAAAGTATTTATTTTACCAATGTCGCAAGTTTCTGTTCTGCCTTCTATATCTATTTTATATATATTTTGTAGTTAATTATTATTTTCTACTTATCTGATTTATTACTTTAATAAAGGAATGTAACGAATTCAATTATAATTTCTATTTATTTTATTCTGTATTTCATTCCAACTCTGTTGAGTAATTGCTTTGACTCGATAATTACTACATAAAGTGCTCATTGTGTTGTATATTTGTAAAAGTGATGATAATATACATATATTTTTTTAATTTTTCTGTATTATCAGTTTTCCATTCTATAAAAATTCTAGTTTTAAAACGACTGGTCTGGGATGAAGACAGCTAACATTTCTATTTTCGACACAAGGAATTGGTTACATAAACTTAAAATTTATGCACAAAATACCTAACTAAACCAATTTCAAAGGCAGATAAGTGTTTTGCTTATGAAAAAATATCTCTTCTGTTAAATTTACCCATAAACGTATCTATCTTATCTTTGACGAAAATAAGAAAGTAATCGTCTTTTTCAGACAGCCGTTACTCAGTGCCCGCACTCAATTATAAGCTGACTTACAGCTTTACTTAGATTTTTCTTTGATATATTATTTGCAGTATAAGCCCAAAAACAATCGTTTGTAATAAAATTTATACAAAACAAATCAGGTGTTTTAATTGTTTTTGTCCTATTTAATGACTTTTATGAGATTTTTTAAAAAATAAATAAAAAAACAGTATGTTTATATATAAATTTTAATGAAAGGAAAATAATGCGATAAAATATTAAGAATAGAATATTTCTAAAGAAATACTTTTTACAAAGAGCTTTATATTTATTATAAAATGAATGGGAATGCTTTAAATAAATAATTCGATGGAAAAGCAACGTAGCATCACCTCACTGAACAATGCATCGAAACATAAAATGAATACATGATTTATTATTAAAACGCACGTTCTCATCTGCTATTTAAACACTATTTACAATCTGTCTGACATGATATTGCACATTTAACACTTAAAATTACATTGCATTATATAACGGTCATAAATGGAAACCTGATTCATAAAATAAATCTATGGTACTTTATTTATAAATAAGTAACTCACTGCGGCCCACAATTCATCGAATACTACTCGAAATGTCTGCTAAAATATTTAATTTTGGTGATAATTATCTATAATGTATGAAATATAAGTTATAAATATATCGGTACGTTAAGCTACGATTAGACTTCGAAGTCTCTTGAATGGTATGAAACCATATCACACGGCGCTTCAACTTCATAAATCTATAAATATTTTTGCTACATCAGTCTACTCGACCGCGTTCTATATACTCCAGCTTACCCTTATAGTGAAGATGGCCACATTTAACCATTTATCCTCTTTATTTTATATAAATTACGCTAGCTACTCGACGCGCACAAGTTCAACTAGGCAACAGTATTAAAAAAATGATGCGCGTGTAGAAAATATAAGTCACTGGTGTAAATAAAAAAAACTTCAAACTATACTAGCAAACACGAATGAAAGTAGTAATTCAAAATAAAATGAATTACCAAATGAGATTTGATTCTTGAATTTAATACACGAGTAGAAAAATATACCTACTATTGGTCCCCGACCTACACCATCATCTGATACTTCTGTATTTCGATTTTGTAAATTTAACGAAACAAAACCTAATATGAAGTCGTGCGCGCTTCCTACAGAGAAATAAAATGTAGTATACGTTTAGTCGACCAAAGGCGCCCTGTGGAGTTCCGTAGTTCTAAACCTACATATGTATACATTACATACAAAACGGGCCAGGCACAACGTGGCATGTCTCTATATCGCTAATGACTCGTGCTACGCGACACTAAATGCAGACTCGTGTATTTGGTAACTTAACCTACATCTCACCTTAGACGAGATTATCAAAAAGTATAATAAAATATTATATTCAATTCGATTGTATGCAGGAAATAAAAAGAAACATGACGTAATATCCGCTCAATATTTCTATATCTGCGATCTTGTCATAATTAGAAATCAGAATATTTTTATACAAACTAAACAAGCTTCCGCAAATAACAAGGAAAATTATAATATTTTTATAGAAAAGAACAGTGACATAGTTATCCATAAAATACATCAAAAATTTAAATTAAAACTTAATCTACACAATATATTTATGTCAAAACATTCACATCTAGAACATTAAAATGTAATAACAACAATGATTTTCCAATCTAATATTATACACAATGAAGGTCCGATTCTCCTCTAATATTCGATTTCTAAATTGAATTACAAAATAACAGTTAATTATTCTGTAAAACTTTGATATTGTCTTATCGATACTTTAGATCACACGTCAGCTTATAAAAGTGAATTCCATTACGTTATTAAAATAATATTTGCTTATGTTAAAGGTTTTAAAATCACTTTGGTACATAAAACTAACATTCATAGCCTTTACTACTCTAACTATTAGGAGGTTGCGGTGGCTCAGTTCATCCACTTGCGGCAGTTGGGCGCGCCGCACATGCACATTATCTTGTGCGCGTCGTCTTCTATGTCAAATTTGTAATCGTAAGCCAGCTGTAAAGAGACGTTCACGAATATAATACACAATAAACCGTTTATTGAACTTGTTAAAAACATTCGGAAATTTGGTAACCAAGAGATGTTTTGTTGAATTGTAATTGTGAAGACCACAAGGCAAAAAAAGATGAGTAATTTTAAAAGAGACTGAGATGGTCCCCTCGCTGTTAGTGTGCCCGGCAGTCGCACCTCTCAAACTGAAACCCAAAAATTGCTTTATGGCGGATGATGAGAGCGGCGGTGTTACCTCCGCGGAGTATTATTTATTATCTATTAATTATATTAGTGTCTATTTTATTTAATAAGAAGATGCAGTACCTCCTCGCCGCGCGAGATGCGACGCTTGGCGAAGATGATGATGCGCAGGTGGCGGTCCACCTCCACGGCCTCGGCTACGCAGTTGGGCTGGCACGAGTGGTTGATGTAGCGCGCCAGCCCGCCGCTCAGCGTGGCGTCCACCACGCGCCGCTCGTCCAGCCGGAACATGTAGATGCCGCGGTTCTGCCACACGACGTTGCGATCATAATAATTGCGGAGTGCACTAACACAGTTCTATTATTTTTTAAATATTTGTTTAGTTCTTTAAGAGACTACTGTAAAAAGAAGTGCCTCAATTCAAAAGTTTTGAAATAATATAGTAAGTAGGTCTTAAATCATTAATGATTGGTCTGAAATAATTAGTGTTTTTTGTGATTACATTAAATCAACCATAAAAACTAACCTTAGCTTCGTATTTCTTTTCACGCAATTCCGACAATTCGGAGCGAATAATCTCTCCAATGTACTCAATGACCATAGTGTGCTTCTCCAAATCCCGTGCTGCGTATAACCCTAAACCTTGTATTTTGGATCTGAAACAATACTTTTCGATTAATATATAAATTAATTGTGAATTAAAATACAATAACAATCTTGTTACTCGCGATTAAGACAAAACGATTGAGTTGAGAACAATTAAATCGGATCGGAAAAGTGGTGGCGCACACCTGGCGAGGTAAACGTTGTTGCGCCACTCGAGCTTCATCTTCTTGTACTGGCTGCTCTTGGTGTGCACGAACTATGAGGAGATCGGTGCCCAGTAGTGGACGAGTAATGAATTGATGATGGGTTTATAGTGCAGCGCTTTTTCAA
>DWKL01000579.1:0-18090 GCA_018249415.1 Phareas burnsi | reverse complement strand
AAAGAACTCTCAGATGTGTAGGTTTCTTCACGATGTTTTCCTTCACCGTTAAAGCAAGTGATAATTAATTTCTAATATGCACATAACTTCGAATAATTAGAGGTGCGTGTGGGGTTCGAAATGGCCTCTCAAGCGGCCGGAATCATAACCACTAGGCTATCACTGCTCTATATCAGTGCAGAATACATAACAAGAACTTGTCGGAACAGGTCTGGATATCCCCCACGTGCGTCACGTGATCAACTTCGATCTGCCGTCCGACGTGGAGGAGTACGTGCACCGTATCGGTCGTACCGGCCGCATGGGTAACCTGGGCGTGGCCACGTCCTTCTTCAACGACTCCAACCGCGGCCTCGCGCGCGACCTCATCGAACTGCTGGTTGAGGCCAAGCAGGATGTGCCTGAGTGAGTGCTCTTATTAATGTTGATGTGGTAATATTACCTGCAACAATTTATATTGCTAACATAATAATATCTTCATTGTAGTTATTTACTTTGGTGTGTTATTCAGACAAATTGCAACTGACGTGCTATTGTCGCTCTATTTTCGCTTTGTATTTCTATTAGTTCGGACGATTTGGAACGCGGGCCTCACGTTCATTTGTCACTATACCAATGTAATATGAAGGCTATAAAGTTTATGATTAACGTGGTTTTCTTTTATCTCTCGAAACTTTAGTGCATAGATCCCACAGAATAATATGAGATGATGGAAGTCCGAAAGAGGCGCGGTTCATGCGTTCTATTGATTGCCAAATTTGGTATAATGCGATAATAAAACAAATCAATTCAAATTCAACCTTACTTCAAAGATTCGCGATTCGGTAAGAATATGTCAGGCACTTCAACTAATAATGACGTCATTCTATAGCAATCTTGAGGGTCTCTTGTATTTGGTGTTAATATAGTTCTTGATTTTTCCTTTGAATACACGCAAACGCGTATGTGACAGAAGGCAGGGTAAGGGATGTATTGCCGACAGTAATGGAGGAAGAAATAGCGTATATTGTACTTTAATATTAATTTCTGTAATCCGAAGCTCATTTGTTAGTAATGTAGGTAGAGATAGTAGGAAGATATACTGATGATAATTTGTGGAATAGTTGGCTAACGAGCACGGCGGCGGATGGTCGTCTGGGCGGTGGCGGACGGCGTGCGGGCAGCCGCTCGGGCGGCGGACGCTTCGGCGGCGGCGGTGGGGGCTTCGGCGCGCGGGACTTCCGTACACAACCGCGCCAGCCGCCGCGCTCCGCCGGGCCCGCTGCCATTGGATCCGGTGAGTTGCGTGATATCCGTTCATCATCAAGCCACTACTGTTCCATTGTGAGCGATGGGGCGACTTAGGAAAAGGGTTGAGTCCATAGTATCAGCTAGTGGACTTCACACACTTTATAATTGAACGGTGACCACACGGGCATGTGGAAATCCTCACTATGTTTCTCTTCAGCATTAAGGTGAATGATAATTAATTTGTAGTATTTATACATGACTTTGAATAATTAGATATATGAATATATGAGTTCAAAATCCCTGCAAAAAAGAGTTAATAAATGCCTTAACTTTGAAAACATCAAATTGTACTGCGAAGTTTTTTCCTGTCAATCAATTTCTCTAGTAATAATGAAAAAAAGATAATAAAAAGTCTATAAACATTTTTGAGAACTTTTTGGACAACAGCTTTTAGTAAAAAGGACTTCAATATCTACAGTATTTTGCAAAAAATCGCGGACTTTACACTCGTGTACACACACAACACATACTCAATGATAGTGAACAGAAGCTTTTTTTGTCGAAATTGATATCACTGGGTTCACAGATTGTATCCTTAGACTATCCTGATAATGTTAATTATATATGACGGAAGGAAATATGTATCACCTTGAATTTTCTTTTGATCGACTTTTACTTGTAGGATTCGGCTACGGCGGCGGTGGCGGTTCGTACGGCGGCAACTATGGCGGCTCGTACGGCGGCGGTGGCGGCGGAGGCGGAGGCGGCGGGACCGACTGGTGGGGCGACTCCTAAGCACCTCCCCGCCACCTCGCACCGCGCCTCGCACCCGGACATCTCGCGTCGAAACAAATATCTATATCCCTCTACCGACCTCGACGGAACAGACGGCCGCCGGCGACGTCACATATACTCATAGAATCGCCCGTACTCATCCTTTCTCGATAGACGCGCCACTTTAACCAGTTTGCACAGAATCGACGTGCGAAGTTTTAGATTAATGTATTATTTTTTTTACTCGTAATCTGAGTCGGACTGAAATTGAGCCGTTACTATTTAACGATAGCTGTAATGTGATGTATGGAGCGGTGCGACAGAGAGTGGAGCGCGCGCGGCGGCGCGGGCGCAGAATCTCAGGCGCTCGGCCCGCGCTCGCCGCCTATTTCTAAATATCGTATAGGAATTCCTTAATGCGTACGAACGCAAAGTCGAATTATTGAAATTTTAAGTTGGCGGGTTGCTTGGTGTATGCAAATGCACTACGTAACTAACGTCTTTACGCTGCGTTTAGACATACGCACGTCCTTTTCCTCGTACAGTATATAATACTTATCTTATTTACTTTGCTCTTCTTTTTAGCTAATTTACAACGTCAAAGCAATTCATTTTCTTCAGCGTCAATTGAATTAAGTTTGTGAACAATTCCTGTCCGTTTGTCACAAAACATAAATAGAACAGCGCTGTCATTTGGCGCGTTTGCATTGCAAGCGTTGCGTTCATACTCACTAAGGAACCCACCCTTACATAGTTGTACGCGGAGCGGTGTTCGCGAACGTAATGAAGTTCTCGATTAGCGTTAATTGTGGAACACGTTTATGTGCGTCGGTTCCGAACGTGACTTGCACGCGTTTTATCATTTTTTCAGTAATGATTATGTGAAAGTAGTTGATTAATATTAGAAATATTTTTCGGTGTTCGATCTGTATCGCGAATTTGTTTACGAATGACTGTGTTTTGTCTACTGTCTGACTGTTTCATGTCTCGCTACCCTAACACTGGAATTTTGAAGCATTTATGCACCCTAAATTGATGTAGCTATTGGTAGTAGATTAGTCATTGTGAAGTACCGATACAGTATCATAGTAAATAAATAAATAACAAAATTTTGTCTGTAGAAGTCCCATATTTTAACATCTCTCACCAACATGGTCTTATAATTTGAATGTGAATTTACCAATAAAAAATAAGAAACAAGATTATTTGGTCTTTTATTTATTATTCCCATTATTTTTATTCCTTAAAAACAATACACATTATTTATTAGACATTATACATACATAAATCCATCAATACAGATATGATATAATAATAATTTATTTAAGTAACAAAGATCTATTTTAAAAATAAGTGTTTTTACTAAAATAAACGTTAAATAAATTATTCTATTATTGACTCAATAATTGGAATAATTTGTTCTTTCTTTTTACTATCAAAATTTCATACAAACAGACTAAAGTCAGATAGGTTTTTCTATTAGCCAATAAGTGTTTTCGCTTCTCCAACTAAACAAAATACTTATGCATATTTTTACTTGACACTAATTTAATACTGTAGTAAGATTGAAATTCAAATGACAACTCCTTTAAGGTCTGCCGAGTGTGAATGGGAGGTTACTTGCCAGTAGAATGTGACTCGTCTGGCGCCAGTCGTATGCGTAGGCCTCCCGCGGCGCCCGCGGTCTTAATGAATTCTGAAATACTTGATTTTAAACTATCAATGCAAAGATTATCATTCGCCGTTTAGTTAACATAACGTGGGTTAGTTGTCAAGCCGGATCTAACAAGAACCTATTTTAATTACAACTTGGTATCAGGTACATACATAGCTCGAAAACTAAACTATCTCATTGAATCAGACAACCTAATTGTTTTAACGATATCATTAAATCAGTTTGTAAAAAAATTACAAAAATGATTAATTGATAACAAATAGACAATATTGCAATCTATTTATTGATTTCTATACAACTCTTCAAATCTGTTGATTATTATTAATTTATATCATCGATTACGTTCCTAATGGCCAATGGCTTATTGAATATGTCTTTTTGTGGCGCCTTTTTATTCGGAGATCGCGTCTGGAGCGGCCGGGACCCCGCCGCGAAGGTATCTACGGAATGCCTAAAAGGTGACTCGTGGATAAATTACGGACATTTCTTTCATTTTAACGATTCTCTTTATTATTTAATTTATTTTTATTGTATGTTACACATTTGACTTGTAACAATGTTTGTTTTTGGGCTTCATTAGCATAAACCTCACGCTGGGGTTATTTTTTTTTTCACCGCAGCCATTTTGATTTTTCGATAGCTTTAATTCCAACGCCCAACGGCCGTTTGAGAAAGAGCTTCACGTGTCTAATAAAGGAGATAGCGGGATGTCTCAATTGTACAGCCATTTGTTGGTTTTTATCTCGTTTTGCTTGTGACATAATAAAACAATTAATTTATTATCGCTCTGTGAGATGATTTCGATCAGTTTATCGGCGTGGCGCGCGGTTGGACGTTAATAGTTTTATGTAAGAGGTAATTTTTATTAATTGGTCATTGATGGAGTGCACAGATCGTTAAAGCTACAATGCGGGACTCGTCAATACAACCGGAATGTGTATTGCTAACTAATATGAATGACCAAAGAAATATAGATAGGTTACACAGGTCATTAATGTTAGTGTACAAAGTATTTTTATTAATTGTATTTAACTATCTATAATAAAGAAATATTTACGATAAACGATTAACCTTTTTATATAACTTTTATGTTTGAAGAGAAGCGTGCAAGTGTGCAACTAGACCGAAGCCCTATCTGAAGTAGATCCGTTACGACTCTCGAGTTTTAAGATGGTTGCCTCGCTTACAAATGTACCAGATAACCACACTGAAACAACGTTTGCGAGGGTCGCGGTGTTGTCTCACCGAACTATAGTTCTACCACCCATCAAAAATGTTTGAAAAATCTAGTTTTTTACATATAATAAGCCCATAAGTCTCTGACTGAAAATGATGTAGAGCAGTATTTATCAATTTGAATCCAGCACCAGTCATTAGGATTATTAAATCCAACGGTTTTTCTGGGACTGGGATCAAATTTGAACCATTTGTTACTCTGGGATAATATTTGAACAATTTTGTTGTGTCCTTACGCTATTAAAAATCAAAATATTTTTAATAGGTAGGTACTCTATAGGAAATATATACCTAATACTGTTCACTTTTACAAATAAAAAAAAAAAGGTTTTTAAACGATTTTTTTATCTGGAATACATACCTCGTCTATAATACTAGGTATAATAAATCACGTTTAAGTTCCGGACGTGGAACTGGATAGTTCGGAGAATTATGGTATTACCTCGTAGCTGGTAACCCTACCACTATATAAAACATGGCAAAAGGTTAAAAACAATAAGCTGAGCACGAGCTTTCCTGTAGTCGGTTAATAGTATGATTAGAAATGAGATAAAATCAGCTGTGTTGATTTATAATGAGCTCGGCGCTCCGGACCCAACTCGCTTTGTTACAACGATTTGTCAAAAATACTATCTCTACGTTATTAAATACGTCCAGCTGTCTGTTATAAGCTTGAAAACTGTAGTTCGGTTATTTATTTTTAAAAAGTCCCCATCGCGATTCTGCACGTGCGTTACCGTGTGCTCGGTTTTCACAATGTTTACTCTGCACCCATGGTTTACCTTAGAAGAGTAGCTACAGAGCGTGTAGGCCTGATGTTAAGTGGTTACTGCACCTTGAAGATATCCACATCTAACTTCAAACAGAACGGGAATCCTGTCTAAAGTCGTAATCATCACTACTCTTGAGGACTAGGCATTAAGACTAAGGCCTCGCTTGTAAATGTATTCAACCACCACATCTCTGCAACCGAAGCACAAGAAATGCTTCACGACGAATTACGTAGGTAACAGTGTTATCTTGGATTCTACAATTATTACAATCCTCAATATATTTGGAATAAAGACTAACTAATCTATGTAAATATGCCATACACTTAACATCTTATTACTAATGTCTTCGTATTAAATTATAATATTTTAATTAAATCTATATTATTATAACAATATATTAATAATCCGGGGTGTATTCACTAACATAAAAATCTGCCCGAGCTAAAAAGTTCCTCGACACCCGACTAAACCCTACCCAGCTCTCTGTGTTGACAACGTCATAGAATTACAATAGTCAGAAGGATAGGACGTCCCAATTTCAGTTCAGTCGGTCCCTGTAAAATCCTTTGATTCTTTCATGATTTCTCCATAGAAGTCAGGAAAATCCGAACTAACAGTCAAACTTTTTAAACTAGTTTTTAGGTTTAAATGTTATGCAAATAAAATGAGCTATAAAAAGGCAATTACTTTGAATTCGTAGACGGAGAATCAAATAATATTTATATTACGCGTAGATTTTATGTCAAGATGTTATTAATTATGACACCAATTTCATTATAATGCAAATATTAACTAGGCACTTACATCTTCAAAAAGAAGGCATTGATATATCTTATAAAGTTATGCAATAATATTTAGTAGGATTATCACATTCACTAGAGCGAATCCATATCAAAATGACTGTCGCCTTACACTTTTTCGTATATAAATTCGTAATTCGTAAAAAAATTCTGATATACCAGTGAAATGTCTATGTGGGCCAACAAATAAATAGGCAGTTTTTTTTCGCAAAGGCTAGTCGACTGCAGGAAGTACAATACAAAGGCATAACGTGTTTCGTGTATATAAGCGATATTTCTATTTTTATATATATAATCAAATGTGGTGCACGGTCATTGCGTTTCAAGATTTTAACCATATTTTAGATATTACCTTCCGCTGAAAGGAAGCTAGATGTGTAGGTCGTTTCAAGATGTTGTGTTACATAACGAAGCATCAAATATAACGGCATGCGATGTTGTTCACGCAAACGTATTAATACCAACATTAGGGGAAGCAATACCCAAAAGCACAAAATATTAGAGGAACACTAAAATTATTTAAGTATATTTAAGTGGTTGTTCATATTGAAATAGCTTACTATGTAAGAAACACGTTTGATTATGTATCGTGAGTGTCCTCACGATTTTCCTAGCGTTTTGCTGCATGGTCACCGCATATTGAATAAAGGCACGTAACCATCTATTATGAGTACTTTTTACATATCTTATATAAATGTTATAACGTTTAAATGACGTTTCCTACTACTGAAATAGATTACTATGTAAGAAACACGTTTTATTATGTATCGTGTGTATCCTCACGATTTTCCTAGCGTTTTGCTATATGGTCACCGCATATTGAATATCGGCATGTAACCACTTATTGTGAGTACTCTTTACATATCTTCTATACCTAAATGTTATAACGCTGAAATAACGTTTCCTACACTCATAGCCCCATATTAGGATTCCTTATGTTGTGGGTGCACGGACACACACAAAGACGAGTGCACAAACACCAAGATCTAGATCAGAAATCTAATCTCCTCGTGCAGATGTGCTTGGCCGGGAATCGAACCCGAAAAACGTGTCAGACAGATAAGATTACCGCCCCATCACGCAGGTCGTCAAATGTTCGTGATAATAACTACATTACATGATAATAAAATTATAAGTAACAATCGCATCGTCCTTATTATCATCATCAAACCATTACTGTCCAACTGTTGGACACGGGTCTCTTCTTCGAAGGAGAAGGGTTAGGCCATAGAGTACCACGCTCGTCAAGTGCGGACTGGTACACTTCGCAAACCTTCGAGAACTTTCCAGAAAACTCTCAGATGTGTAGGTTTCCTCACAACGTTTTCCTTAGAACGTTAAAGCAAGTGACAATTGATTTTTAATACGCACTTAACATCGAAAAATCAGAGGCGAGTGCGGGATTCAAACCCGGACAGAATCTTACCGCTACGCTATCATGGCTTATTAAAAAGTGGCTTATTAGTAACAAACACACGCATTTGAATTAAATTTGCCACAACAGCTTCGTCGCCTACCTGAAGTTAGTTTCATTGTTTCAACATATGCCGTAGATTTCAACAAAAGCTGCCAAATCAAAAGATAATAGACACTTCGTCCTTTTTGTATAATACAACAGACAACTTGAATTGTTTATACCCAAAGCTATAAAAAACGATCATAAATTACTGTCGTGAACTGAGAGCATGATCCTAAGTATAATTTACAAGCTGACAATTTCGATAAATTATTAACTGAGGAAGAATATACATGTTGTGTTTTAGTTTTCAACCAAATCAATAATGGAAAATGAATAGGTTATTTAAAAAGTTATTTCTCATAATACTTGTACTTATGTAAAAAGTTTATTTCCAGATAGAGATTCCTATGCGTAATTAAAAGTGGAATTTAAGAAGTAAAAATGTTGCATAAGAATATCGTTATAACCTTTGTATGAATTTAAGTTTTTTACATGTTTGGCAGTCTACATTGGCAAGAGATATCCTTGCTCTAAAAACAGCAGTAAGTACTCAGTAGCTTGCATGATAAATATATACAACAAGCAGATATATTGTATTATGTCTAGACTTATAATTGAGTTTTTTGTAATGGAAATAGCAAAAGAGCTTGCGGCCCATATGCCGCTAAATGGTCACTGCTAGTGGTACTAACTCCATATAGGACAGGGTCCGGCAGTCCTGAAGTTGATCATCCATGCATTACTACTCTTGAAGACTAAGATGGAACGTTTCAAAAATAGAATTTCGCCTTACTATGCTCTGCAACTAGAACACAGCAATGCTCTACTTCTGCTATTAGGCAGAAACATATGTAGCGGAGGCACTGTTGCGGGCGAATGTCGAAGAGTTTTATCACCTTGAAAAGCGTTGGCAAAACGTCTTAATATGCAGATTAAAACTTCTCGCTTTCCCG
This sequence comes from Phareas burnsi, assembly GCA_018249415.1. Lineage (NCBI taxonomy): Eukaryota > Metazoa > Arthropoda > Insecta > Lepidoptera > Hesperiidae > Phareas > Phareas burnsi. The sequence continues at coordinate 9,190 of DWKL01000579.1, read as the reverse complement.
CCATGCTCATTATATGTGTACCTGCATAGCTCCAATGAGCACTTGCAATGCACGCGTCTAAAAAATTATGTGTATATCCCTGCCTTCTTTTTCGTATCAATATGACGGAGGGGGAGGGGGGGAACTTCAAAAGATATTCGACCTTTAGGGAAGACATTGGGTTATCGAGCGTCCAGGCAACGTGATGTTCTATCACCTATCGATCTAATTCTAACAGACAGAATTACTTTCGCGTTTATAATATAAAATGTTCAAAAAAAGGTGCAAAAGCTCTACTTCAAAGCCGGCGATGAATTGGCGTTTCCTCTGGTGTCAAATGACTATAGGCGACGGTGATCACTTTTCATCACGCGACCCCTCTGCCTTATAGTTAGGTTAAGATGTAAAAACAAAAAAATTGATGTGATGTGATGGATGGATGTATGGATTATAATTATTGGTTATAAAGTAGAGCGTCGTTGGATTGTGACTATGAGCATTTCGTCATTATACTGCTTTTAATAATTTGCACAAGCCAAAGGAACTTTTCCTTCGTTTACCTGAATGTCCATTCATTTCGTTTGTCCAGACACCCACGCATAGGTACATAAATGTCCCAATTAATACGCGACCATTAAAATGTATTGTAAGTTTTACTAGAAAAATGTCTTCATTCCGAATAAAAGAGTTTGTTCCGGTCTTATTATAGTGTTGCATTTCAGTGGGTCGTTCCGTCTTCGTCAGACAGAGATGTTGTCTTTTGTCCACGTAAGTAATTTGAAAGTGATTTATTACACATTCAATGTTCAGTCACGGTGGGCTTATGGTTTTCACTGACTGTTATTTCACGTAAAGCATGTTTTCTAAACAAGACGTTGGGCGTATTATTGTTCTACCCCACAATGTGCGTTCTTACAGTTTTGTCCGTCATTAGAGGGCCGAAGAAAAGACTGTTATATTTCAAGCTTCACTGATTTTGGGTGACACGTTTGTCAAATTCCTGTAATTGAATGAATATCCTTCGTTGCATTGTTTTTTATAGGGTTTCCAAATTCATTTGTTTGTATTAAAACAGTATTTGTTTTCTTGTTTGTTTAATTTATTGCATTGCAACTATGAGTGGTAAGCTCGAATAATTTATGATAATAATACACTGTAATTCTAACTGCATTGATTCACTGGAAGCGCTAATGGATATATCTATGTATAAAACTTTAAAATAAATATGATACCTAATGTAGAATATAAATACAAGCGGATAATTACTTAATTTTAGTAAGTCATCATTATCACCATGGCACATAGTTAGGCCATAGTTAACCATGCTGGCCAAGTATGAATTAGTAGACTTCACACGACTTAGAATCATATATTTTTCGTCGTCGTCTCGTCGTGATAGTTTTTGAGCAAAATTTAAGTTTAAATGTAGTACATGCGAAAACAAAACTTTTTAAAGATGTCCATGGGCAGCAGTGACCATTTACCATCAAGTTGACTGCGCGCTCGTTTGCTAATTCCATTCTATAACTGTTACGTTCGTACGATTTGAACGTGCACCGAACGACAGCTGCATATTGGAGCAGAGTTGATCAGTTGAAGGATCATCGATTGCGGAATTATCCCGGCGGTGGGCCACCACACGGCGCGGTCCCCCGCCGTCGCACGCGTTGCCACTCGCCACTTCAGGACGAATTGCTCTAAGCGCCTTTGAGTCGCGTTTTGTAACGGGACTGAAGTCGCTTTGTTTCGACAATGCGATTTTTATATATATAATACAAAGAGATTATACTCTTCCTATACGTATAAGCTGTGATAGTCTAGTAGTTAAAATTCCGGCCCCTCACACTGGGTGTCCCGGGTTCGAATTCGGCACGCACCTCGAATTTATGTGCGTATAAGAAATTAATTATCACTTGTTTTAACGACAATGGAAAATATCGTGAGGAACTTCACTCTACTTACAAACATAGCTCTGTGATGAGAAATTCAGCTTCCCACTTTATTAGTCCGGGCTTCAAATCCCAGGCCTTGATTGTTCAAAGTAATGTGCATATAATCATTATCACTTATAAACAGTGATAGTTCTACGATGATAAATTCATCCTCCTACTTTAGATGTCCGGGATTCGAATCCCGAGCTCTGATTGTTATAGAAAGATTGTATAGAAAAATATCACTTGCTTTAAAGGAATACATCATGGGGAATACTTATACAGAAAAGAACTCTAAAACTTCTCTATTATCGTTTCATTATGAGAGGAGACCCGTGTCTAGCAGTGGGACAATATGACCTGAGGATGCTGTATGTTTGGTTGTAGCAAGCCATACAATAGTATACTGTCTACTACGCGATAAGCTCTAGGGAAATTACTCGTTGGAGTTCATGAATTCCTTTCATTTTCCAATGCGTTTTGAACTTTCCGGAGCGCGTTCTTTAACTAATGAAGAGATAAATGATAAGAGCAAGACTAGATGATAGATGGTCACCTTCTTTGGACATAAAAGAATGGAAAGAAGAAAAGGAATATCAATACAGTGCAAGCCTTTGTGGAAAGTTCGTTTGTATGTTTCTGTAGAGCTCCATAGACGACATGGCACTCTTTATGGATCAAAATGATGTATGTATGTTATATATCAAAAGTATGGCTCAAAAGTTAAATTTGGGTTAAAAAACATATATCAAGGATATCCATTATGCGAAAAAAAACTTCATCTTTTCACGTTTTGCGTTCGAGGTATGAAGGATTCTATTGAACGCCACAAAAGGTTTTATAATACTGTCAATTGGCAATCACATTTTTATTGTTAGGTACTCAGTGTTTTTAACGTCATACTGTTCATCATTAATACTCCACGGCTTAAGTTCGGACTTCTGGTTCTCTTAGGTTTATGGATCTCGCTAGATCTATACTGAGCTACTACTGTTACTACAGCTACTAACACTACAAACTACTGGCTAATACTGTGGTAGTCAGTAAGCAAAATCTTAGTTCCAGTTATATAGCATTAAGGAGTTTGTCACGTAATGACTAGCCCGAATGAGAAATCTGAATGCTTTATAGACATAGGTACTAACTTCAAAGTTGAAGTTACACAAAGTATGACGTCAATCAATATATTGTATGCCATAAAAACATAAGTAGTCACCAACAATTTTATATGTAAGAAGTATTTTTATGTAAGAAGTATTTTTATGTAAGAAGTGAAACGAGTGTGTAGGCCATCTAATTAAGTTGGTTTGATTAAGTTAACTGATTAACGCAGCCCATGAATATCTACATCTAGCCTCAAACGGGACTGAACTAATATCTGAGGTCATACGTCCATGAGATACTACTCCTGAGGACTAAGATGGTCGCGTCGCTTGTAAGTGTACCCAGCAACCACACCTCTTCGACCTAAACACAAAAACTGCTTCACGACTGATTAAAAGCGCAGATGAACTTAGTTCTACCACCTAACAAACATGGTGATAAAAAGGTGGCTTTACTTAATGAGTTACTTAGTGAATTTACTAAGGTATTTATTACATTATTAGAAATGTTTAGGTATGTCTTCGCATCGCCGCGACCGCTGCCGCCTCGCGTTCGGAACGATATATGTAACTTGCTTTAATTTTCTACAGCTAGTTACGTGTTCGCTTCGCTGTGGGATTGTAAAGCCTTAATCTGAACCATAATGAGCCTTCCCATTGACTGATGCCTTCCTGATGGAGTTTAGATGTGAGCTTCCATGGGCTGCATTGATCTTTAACATCAGGCAGCCTGCTCTTCTCATATAAAAAATGCCCGTTTATAAAGACAATATTATCAAAAGTTTCAGTACCGTCAATACTGTCAATTAAATAAAACATATATAATAAGTATGGAAAATTCATTTCTACATAAAGCTTACATACAGTTTTTATTATGATTAAGGACAAAGTCAATAACTTCAGTGACGTCACTTTGTATTCTTATTCGTTTTGAATTTATTTATAAACCAAAAACCAAATTTGTAAATCAAGGTCCGGCCATATTTTCCGTTCCACAGCACTACATCATTTCTCTACACCTGCCTCCGCTGTTTTACATATTTCGTAAAAGTGTCACACAAAAAAAGATTAAACACAAAATTGGTCGTACAATGTTTTTCGTGCGTTAACTAAATCACATTTCATGTTAATAAAAGTAATAAAACCCGCTCGAGCAAAACTCATAATTGCGAACCAGTTCTGGGCGGGTCGTTCAGTGGGAGGGATTTGAGGCCACGCCCATCGCACCGCCCACCCTAACGAATACATAACATGTTTGTTATATACTTAATAAACTACTTCATGTTTATAATGCACAGTTGTAGCAGCGCCTTGTATAAATCTATCCTTTTGTTCTTAGAACTCTACCTAACTGTAAGTCCACTTATATAAAGTACCTACATAATGTCTTTCTCTTGTGTTTAATAGGTTTACTACGATGCTGGTATAACGGTGGCTTTTTAGAATGAAAATCATTTCATCTACCAAGATCACTATCTATGTCATAAGATGTCTAATGTTATTTTTCGCGCCCTTGCCTAATCTATTTTTATACAAATCAAAGCAATGTCATAAAATCTGTATAATTAAACCATGCGAGAATTCATATTGTATATATGTATTTATAATATGATGGTATTGTCTTTAAAGGCGATTTTTGAATGCTTGATTGAGTGAAACAGGGCTTTCAATGCAGACATCTAGAATATAACATTAATGTACCTAATTCGAGTAGAAAACGAGCTTGGAATCCTGTTCCACTGTTGTTAAACATTTCTATTGACACCTGTAACTGTTTTTTTGTAATAAGTTTAAATAGGTACTTTAAGAAATGACTAAACTGTCAATTAGCGCCAATTGATGAAACGGGAGGTTCCTACAACACAGGATGTCCTAATAGGTATAGGGATCAGCGTGTCATATATATTGTGTCATGTACTACTCGGTTTTCTTAATAAATCATTTTATTTCAAATTATTTTCTTTTAATTCAAATGACACTAAATAGGACAGGAGTCGAGCCGATCGAGTCCGATGTTATTCATGAATGTGTATCTTTCTCCGAAGACTAGTTAGTAGTAGTAGTAGTAGTTAGTAGTTAGTAGGCCTCGCCTAAATTTTCCTTCTCAACTCACCTTCATATCATCCAGAACATCGCAACGTAAATACTGTACCTATAGCAGAAATTGGTGTCACGGTGATAATAACGCAGTCAAACACATCTACCTTAAAAACATGCTTAGTTGCTAGTCCGACAATGAAGACCGGACCTTAGCCAACCACCAAACTGTGGTCATCATGTTAAAATATCAACATTAAATCATCTATTAACATTATGTTATAATATTTTAATTATAGTATTATAGGGAAATATTTGCAATGATCGGGAAGTATTAATCTTCTGGACACGCACGAACAAAAAGGTATCGTAACTTGAATTATCCCCATTTGTTCCCTCTTTTCATGATGCACAGTGCCTTAAGACAGGTTAGAAAACGGTATGCATCTATTAGTTGTGTCCCAGGGATACACCCGACTAGAAATATGTCACGCATTCGTCTGGAATTATTTAGATAATGATATATTCATATCAATGGATCCAGCACTTAAAACCTTGCCGTTGTCAACAAGCACTTTTTAATTTTAACCGTCTTCCCAAATAAAAGAAAGTTCTCAATTAATAGGGTATATATATTTTTGCTAATGGGTATTACCTTCAACTAATCGACAAATGGAGAATGGCTACTAAACCTTCGAAACTTCTGAATCAGTCCCAAAGTTGGCCCAAAAATAGGATGCAGTTCACGTGATTCGTATGTTTAGGTAAGATTTGGACCCCATCTTTATTCTGGCCGTTACGAGTATCAAGACAAGTAAATATAATCTATGTATAACTGTAGGTAGGAAGGAGGCAGGAACTGTACTAGGTAAGAAGGATTGAATGGTGGTAGAACTATAGTTCGTCCGAGGAGGTATCACCGCCGTCATAATCCGTGAAATAATTATTGTTTCGATAAGAGAGGTGCGGTTGCCGGGTACACAAAGCGAGGCGGCCATCTTAATCCTCGGGAGTAGTAACACATCTACGTACGACCTCAAAGGACTTTAATCATGTATACGGTTTGATATGGACGTCCATGGGTAAACACTTAACATCAGGTGGCCTGCACGCTCGATTGCTTCTCTTCGCACATAAAACAAGTATATATGTATTCTTGTTGCGAAATATCGTTTGAACTCAAGCATCTTGGGTTTCAATTTACAACGAATTATAATTCCCTTTGTAATTATAATACAATTTATTAACAGCACGATCAGAATATTGCTAAGACACCAGAAACAAACGCATTGTGACCCCTTGCGCCAGTCCCACGCCCACATCGGTTCCACGTTAAATAACGTCCAACTGAAGATAGGATACCGACAGCTCCTAATGGATGGGCCGTTGTGGATTATAAATAGCCGAGGTGCAATATTTATGATTGCAATTACAGCCCTTCGATATAGCGAATACCTATTGCCTATCTACCACTCGGAGGGAGGTGAGTAAAAAATAATAGGCACCCTAATAATTTATTAGGCCGATGAAAGCGGAGATTGGGTCAATTTTTATTTCTTCCGGGTATTATTTGGATACATTGTGGAAGCTCGCCATCCTGAAATTGCTATTTGTTAACGTAGACTACTGAAAAATTAAATCGTTTTGATTATTTATGTGAAAAACAAAGTAGGGATAAAAATCTTTCCTGTATTTTTAGGGTCCCGTAGCCAAATGTAAAAAACGACTTGCCATACTAACGAACGGCTTATATTAGCAATTTCGTCTTGTGCATCAATCTGTCCGTATGTCGCAATAATTTTGGCTATTGACTCTATTTAAGTTCCGTGCATATTATTGACACACAAGATATTTTTTTAACTTACTCAATAACTAAAAATGATCGTTTGCAAAAGCGTAAAGTTTTATTTAATAAATATATGGGAAGTGGATAGCGTTATCTGCTAGTCTCATAAAATTAATTTCTTTCTTCTCAATCGTTTTATGTTCCACTGCTCGGCACGCGATACCCAGTACTGTGGGATGTTTGCAGCATCCTCTACCACGCTGCTCCAATGTAGACTGGTGGAGGAAGATAGGTGTAAAGTCGTATCGGATGTCTTCAAACCGCTTATAAGGCTACCTACAAGATTTAATGACTACTATCCAACTGAGACAACATACCAAGATCGGGATCGACAGCATACCAAGCTATCCGAAGCTCGAAAACTTGCATGAATTTTTGCCACTAACTATCAGCCGTAGTCGAAACTTGGACGAGTATCCAACTTTACGGTTTAACGATTGGTTTACTTTTGTGGATACGACGGAATCTGCAGAAGCCACATACCTCTATATGCCACAATTCTACTGTATTATTTATTATTATGTTCTAGTTGAGCAGTGATATCCTAGTGGTTAAGATTCCGGCCTCCCAAGCTGTGTCCGGAGTTCGAACCTCGCACGCACCTCCAATTTTCCGAAGTTATGTGCATATTAGAAATTAATTATCACTTTCTTTAACGGTGAAGGAAAACATATCTGAGAGTTATTTGTAAAATTCTCGAAGGTGTGTACAGTCTACCGATCCGCACTTGGCCAGCGTGGTGGACTGTGGCTTAACCCTTCATTCTGAGAGGAGATTTGTGCCCAGCAATAGGACATTAATGGATCGATGATGATTATATTCTAGTTGTTGGGCTGGAAAATATACTATAGATGCATTTATAGGAAAACAGAGCTTATTTAAGTTAAGTAACTTATAAATTATGTTCGAAGTAATGTTCAGCTTCCGCGAACAAAGTGGGTGATTAATTCACGTTTATTGTCGCAGATATCGTTAGAAAACACATCGGACCTGTGTAATGTCTTTGTAACGACTTGCTATAATATATGTTGTAAGTTGAGAGATAAAAGTTAGCAAACGATTATTTAAGGGGTTCCGCATCTCCCGTTTAGTTTATGGGGAACCCTAGAAAAATCGGGGAAATATGCCCTCACTACATAGCTTCTAAAAAAGACTAGGTTTACGCTTTATCTGTGATTTTTTTTATTATAATATAATTTTCGCACTTCTTTGTCTGTTGTCTTCTTTATTGTCTTAAGAAATTGTAAAATTTAATATAAGAGGTAACTTAAACTGAACTTATAAAATGAAATCTTTAAAGTGACCACATAGTAGATTGGTATAATAAAATAATCGTTGTGATTTTTTTTATGGAAATTGTATTTTTTCTTTCCTTTTATTATTTAATTTTAATCAACTTATTTAAACTGTCTTATTATATATCACGCTTTTTTTAATCTGTATCTGAGCGTACGGCTCGCTGAAATATCGGACGTCGATTTAAATAAAGGAGTTTAAACTGTACCTACATACTAAATGTATATTATGTATTACCTATTTATATGTAGAGATTTAAAATTCGCATACAATGGTTTTTCGTCCCTCTTAAAATGTTGGGAGATGATTTTTAAATTTTGTTAATTTACGTTAACCATCAACCTATTAAAGTCCCACTATTGAGTACGGACTCCTCTAAGAATGAAAAGGGTTACTTTATAGTACACCACGCTGGCTAAGTGCGAATTTGTAGACTTTGCACATCTTTCAGAATTTTACAAAAGAACTATCAGATGTGTAAGTAACTTCACAATATTTTTCTTCACCATTAACGTAAGTGATAATTAATTTATGATACTTCCAATAATTTTAATTATAACAGAGAATGTGAAATAAACAAAATTATACACCTTTAACTTCAGCGGTTTATAATTTCCATATAACAGTTGTTCACGCATTTCGTTTTTAGATCATAAGGAATATACCTGCCAAGTTTTAAGCTTGTAGACCTTATAGTTATGGATAGATTGTGTTAGCAATCATGTAAATTTCCGATTATATTTATACATTCTAAAGAGTCTATTTTATTTCTTGATCTAGGAATCATCATCATGTTCATATGAACTTAGTGCTTTTTCCCACATTCCAGAACACAGCACCGTGAATAGCTGCTTCTACTTACATATATTACTTCGATAGGTGGTAGAACAATCGTTCGTCTGGCTAAGTACCACCGCCGCACTCATTCTCCGCCGTGAAGCAGTTGTTGTGTTTCGGTTGGAGAGGTGCGGTTGCCAGGCACACATATAGCGAGGCGA
>DWKL01000578.1:0-18096 GCA_018249415.1 Phareas burnsi | reverse complement strand
GCTGCACGAATGCATCGAACCCCAAAGCGCGCGGCGCGTACGAATAGTTATCAATAATTATTGTACGCGACGCGTTCCATACGGCACTCCTTTCAGAATGAGAAAGGCTTCCACCACGTCCACCACGCTGGCCAAGGCCGGATTGGTAGACTTCCCTCGAGAACTTACAGAGATCTATTAGATGTACAGGTTTACTCGCGATGTTTTCCTTCACCGTTTGATTCTATTATATTATGATTTCCATTGCGCAAATAACTCCGAAAAATCAGAGATGCTTGCGTATTTCGATCCCCGGACACCCAGTGTAAGAGTACGGAATCTTATTTACCGGGGAGATACCACTGCCGCCCTTACAAAGCAATTAATGTATTTCGGTTGGAGAGGTGTGGTTGTCGAGTACAGATATAAGAGAGGCGACGATCTTGGTCTTCAGACGTAGTGACGCATCTAGGTACGACCGCAAATAGGGCTTCAGTTCTGTTTGACATTGGATGTGAATCCCCATGGGCTGCAGGGATCATTTAACATCAGGTGACACGCATAATATAAATAATAATTTATATGCATGTAACATTGAACTGTATTCAATCTAATTTAGTAAAGATGAAAAATATTTTTCTTCATTACCCCATTGTCCTTGTACCAGTGCTTATCCGTCATGAAAAGCTTTTCCGACTTTGCCTTGCTCCGAGAGCCGGCGAGTAAAGGCGAACTCTTTAAACTTTTCTTTTTCCCCGCGCTAATACTATGGAAATTAGTCCCTCGCTTTGTAGTCGATGAATATTAACTGGACACGGGGCGGGCGGCGCGCCCATGTTCCGTGCACTACGCTCGAGCGGCTTGAATAAACATTACTGTATCTCGTCGAGCAGAAATATTGAATTCTCATTTTTACGGTATTAAAGACACAAACGTGCCGCCTATCCAATGTTATTGGCGTATGGAAGTAATATCTAAGATTATGGATAAAACAGGAAACGTGGATGAGATGGATTATACCCTATCATTTCTGAATTCTTAATTGAAACTTTTTATACCCGCCAAATTTGTTGTGGTTCCAGTAATTATTTATATAAAAATCACTTAAAATGTATGTACATTCTTAGAAATTAAAGCTTAGAAGCAAAATGAGAAATAAATAAAATGGAAATTATTATAATAATCACTCTTGATATGTTAGGTTTACAGAATATTAAAATATAAAATATCCCCGACGTAAAATAAAAGGAGGTTATCTTTTCAATATGTGGTTAAATGTATGAAAACAACTGGCTGAAAAAGAAAGTGGAATAAAAATGTTGACAGTGAGACGAGAAAACAAGTGAAGGTGGCGGCATCGAGGTTGGACATGAGATGACGAAATGAGCGAGGTCGATTGGAAAACTGGTTGATTATTGTATTCGCTAACCTCGAAATAGGAAATATGATGTGATCTTACATTAACGTGAGTATTATTTTCATGACCTTTGCTTAGAAAGTGAGGCGTCTTATGAATATAGCTAAAATAAAACAAGGCAGTTATTTAGCGTGCCTTAAACTCTTCGCGACTAAAGGAAAAATGGGGGAAAAAAGGAAAAGGCGCGCTCCGCCCACTTATCTGCAGATTATGGCTGTTGTCTTTGGATGTTTTATTTTAATTGATATAAAATTATACCTCTGTGGCCATATTTTTGAATTCAGTTTATTCTTTAAACTTTTACAATTAAGTTAACAAGTAGACTCGCGGGATAATAAACGTGGAAAAGCTATACAAAAACGTTTCTATAACTAACTAAAAAAGTTGCATATTTAAAATGCGATATAAAATCTTAAAATCAACATAAACTTCATTCTATTACAATAAATACATTTGATGTTCTCACTCATGTGGGAGTTTGCTCCAGTTCCCGCAAGGAATTATAACTCTCTTTTTATTTCGATATTTTATTACGGCTTTAAAAAAGTTATGTGCATCGAACAAAATGACTGCTTGAGACGTCCAATATAATTTGCAGATTCGCTAAACATAAGAAAACACTATGAAACTTTAATGTTGCAAATAAAACTGTGTTTATAAGTATCAAGGAAAACATCCAAAATTCCACCTGAACGAAATGGTAGGTGCAGCTAATTGAATACTGAACATACAACTTTGGAGGCAGAACCATTCGTGGGTTTTTGTCTTGTTTTATTTCATCGAGTAGCAAACGAACACGCAAGCCACCTGTAGTTAAGTAGTCGTTGTATACTGGGAATTCCCCGTCTAACCTCAAAAAAAATTGGAGTTCTGTCTGAGATCGTACTTAGCTGCGCTACTACTCCTGGGGATTAAGATGGTTGCCTCGCTGCAAGTGTGCCCGACAACTCCTCTCCAACCGAAAATAATAATAAGGTGGTAAGAAGGATACACTCCCTCGATGCCTCCTAACTTAATTCTCAGGGATAGCGACGCATTGATATCCATCGTCGGAGGCCAATCCTAATTAGGATTGATTACAGATGTCCATGGGAATCAGTGACTACTTACTGTCAAGTGTATCAAAAGGAAAATGTCCGGCCCTGCCAGGCCTCTCATATCCTACAGTACTGTTGCACCACGGATCTCGAGGGTTCCCTCTTTGTCCGGGCTTGTTCTCAAGAGATAAACATCTCCCGTTGACTGATTATATTTACACATAATATCGTAATATTAATAAATATATTACAATATAATACGCAAACGTATAGTCGGGCCAACATCACTGTTTAGTGGGTGGCTGCGGTGTACCAAGGTCCGTCCGAGTCGAACGGCATACTCATTTGATACATCTATGCTCTAAAAAGCTTAGTTATGTAAGTATCCCCTACTAAATAACTCTCCCTAACAAAACTAAATACATGAGTATACACATCAGGCAGTTTTGGATTCCCCTGCGGTTAACCATTAGTTATCTAGTTTAATTAACGTGAAAATAATTAATATTCAAAACGTGCGCAGCAATTACACGAGCTCATTTAGACACGACGCGATGCGAGTGGCGGTGGCGGTGGCGAGTGGCGAGTGGCGAACAAAATTGCGACCGTTGACTCGTCTGCCCGCAACCAAACCGCAGTCGATTCTAAAGTACTTTGTTATTTTAAAACATGAATATCATCGACAAGCGCTGTAGTGTTTCAATAAAACCAGATAGCACTGTCGGTTTGTTGTTTCATAATGTATTGTTTAAGCATTGATAGCCTAGTGGTTTACATTCTGGCCACTCATTCTGGAGATCCGGGGTTTGAATTCCGCACGCACCTCTGTTTTTCCAATTTATGTACGTATTAGAAATTAATTATCACTTGCTGTAACAGTGAAGAAAATATCGTGAGGAAACCTATATACCTAAGAGTTCTTGAAGATGTGTGAGGTCTATTAATTTGCACCCGGCCAGCGTGGTGGACTATGGCCTGAGCTTTCTCATTCTGAGAGGAGACCCATCCTCATCAGGATCCATGGGTCGATGATAATAATGTGTTTTTTAAAGCAATAAAATGGATGGTACTTACATTTCTGAAACAACACGAAATATAATATATATAATATGCTGTAAAATAAGTACTTTCTTTTGCCTACCATACGTTCCCGTTCAATCTGCATGTCAGACCAGTATGCTGAACACTGCGCCACGCAAGCGTTAATAGTAAAAAGCCGTAGACTGCATTTTTCACAGTAATTTTTATATACAAAGCTATTTATACATAACAAATAATTTGTAACCATGAACAATTGACTGATTTATAGAGAAGTGTAAATCGATTCCCCCTAAGCCTCACCTGTTGTATAAATGAGTTCCTAATACTAATGCGTCCCAATGCGCCACGTTGCCGCATAATAGCCAGAGTATTTTTCCGCGATTATTGCAATAACGAGAGCGCGTGCACCGCACTGCGCCGCGTTGAGGGGCATGCGGAGAAATGTGGTTGAATATGCAGGTATTTCTGAGTTACCGAAACTTTCAGGGCACCATTTTTTTTATATCTTTGAAGAGAAGCAAACGAGCGTGCCGGCTACCTGGTGTTAAGTGGTAACTGCAACCCATGGACACCCACATTGAACCTCAAACAAAACTGAATTTCTCTCTGAAGTTATACGTAAATGCGTCACTACTCCTGACGACTAAGACGGTCGCCTCGCTGTAAATGTGCCCGTCGACCGCACCCCTCCAATCAAAACAAAAACTGCTTCACGGCGATTTATGAGGACCATAGTGGTACTTTCCCGGACGAACTGTAGTTCTACCACCTATCAGAATTTTCTTACCATCATGACACATGAATGTTCTACCGTTGAGCAAGGGTCTAGAAGATTTAGTCCATGATACGGAGTACGGATGTATGATGGATGGATGGACGGAGTATGATGAGTACGGATTAGTGGAATTCATATTCGTTCGAGAAGCTTACAGAGAACTCTAAGATGTGTAAGTTTCGTTACAATGTATTCCTTCATCGTTAAGCAAGTATTAATTCATTTCTAAAAATCAGTGGTGCATTCGGGATTCGAACCCCAAACCACCATCGTGATAAGTCGGAATTAGGTTATCATGCAACTTATAATTACATATAATTACAAAAAAATATTACGAATCTGGATAGACAGACAAACATACTAACCAAGCGAGTTAAATAAATGTTTACATAAAAGCTTGTAAAAATACCGCTAAGTAAAAGTATGTACTTACTGTATAATTGTAATTAAATTATCGCGTGCAAACAGTCGCCAGTAAACCATAGCACAGTCCTACTGATCCGACCACTTCATTAGGGACAGTTATTACACTCCGCAATATAGACATCATAAGTATACGATACTGAAAGGCTTAAGTTACTGTCGAGCTCGTACTGACGCCAAGAGCATAATCGCTAAGCTTGTCTATTTGCCAGCACATGTTGGCACAACCAATTATATGATGAACATAGTAAATATCCAATGCTTCAAATCTATTGCTGTAAACGTGATGAATGCTATGTGGTTCGAAGGACCACCACCACATCAGTCTCTGCCTTATAAGAGTTGAACTTTGCTGGTTTGAAGGATATTGTAAGAGGAAGTCGCTTACCCGTGGCATCCCAGCTTAATCCTCAGGGGTAGCAAGTGTATGTGTTAGAACTGGTTCGACCGGGGAGGTATCACAGCGGCCCTTATAATGCCTCGTGAAGCAACTCTTGTGTTTTGGTTGGAGAGGTGTGGTTGTCGGGTCCACTTACAAGTAAGGCGACCGTTTTAATTGTCAGGAGTAGTAACGCATCCGCCTTCCTCGGACCCCAGATAGGAATCAGTCTTGTTTAAGATTACATGTGGATGGTTATGGAGTACAGTGACCACTTATTATCAGATAGCCTGCACGTTTGTTTTTTATGTTTAAAGAGTAGCAAAGGAGCGTGCAGGCCCCCTTATATTAAGTGGTCACTGCAGCCCATAGATACTCCCATCTAACCTGGAAAGAAAATGAAGTTCTATCTGAGGTGGTACGTAGATGCGTTACTACTCCTGACGACTGCGACGGTCTCCTCTTTGTCCCTAGCAACCACGCCTCTTCAACCGAAACACAAAAACTACTTCACGGCGGATTATACAGGCGGCGGTAGTTCCCCAGAGGCACTATTACTCTACGACCTATAGTTCGTTTACTCTTCCAAGATCGCTACTCGCTCGCGTTCGCTACTCTTCTAAGATAATTAAAAAAAGTTCAGGACTCTCCCACTGGGAGTCCGGGGTTCGGATCCGGCACGCACCTCTGATTTTTCGAATTTATGTGCGTATTAAAAATTAACTATCACTTGCCTTAACGGTGAAGGAAAACATCATAACGAAATCTACACACCTAAGAATTCTCTGTAAAGTTCTTAAAGGTGTATGAAGTCTACCAATCCGAACTTAGCCAGCGTGATGGACTACAGCCTGATTCTTCTCATTCTGAGAGGAAATCCGTGCCCAGCAGTAGGATGATGGTGATAATGAATGATATATTATTTATATTTTCACTACAGAAGACAAATTTTAAGTTTAGTTATTGTAACAACTGTGAAGCGCTAAATATATTTTTGAATATGGACATTTTCTCGTTACGATGCCCGCTTTGCATAGCCAGCCTATTAATTCATACGGGTTATTACACCCAGCAGTAAAATCATACGCTGAAGGTTTTTGCTGCGGAAACGGGTGCCAAACTCGTCGCTGCCAATGCGTTCTGCCAAATGGTCAAACTTGGCATGCACGTGACAGCTTAATTTAACATTGTATTCAGTGGCCAACATAGGCCTACAGATTAAATATTGTAAATCATTTTGAACTGTTATTGGCTTTATCCGGTTGTTTTCAGTGTCGCAGTACTAAAACGGTTTATGAAAATGACGTTATTTAAAGTAAATTCTCTAATTATTATGTTTTTTTATATATATACGTTTATTGTTTTATTTAGTATTTCAATTGATTTATTTTAAATTTGAACCTTATTGAGGTTTTTGGTAAATAGAGGCTCCAACCATTTTTATGTACCAAAGTAGGCCTAGAGCATACTCCACCACGCTGCTCCAATGCGGATTGGTGGGGATACGAGTTAGTAGCCAACACGTGTCGAATGTTATCAAACCGCCCAGAAGGCATCCGACAAAGTTTAACGACTGTTATCCAATGATAACAACCGGGACCGACAACTTTACGTGCGTGCATGAAATTTAGCCACTGTGCGGGAATCCATCCACTTTTCTACCGCGCCTGACGTTCCTTCATTTCGTTGATCGGTTACGATCTATGCAAGCCGCAGGGCTATACACGCTTCATATTATATATAAATTATATTTTTCTGCACTCCTTCTCCAAATAAACATTAACTATGTCAAATTTCACAATACTTCGTGCGCGCAATATGCTTCTAAAGGAGTACAAAGCATTCTGTTCACGTATTAATATATTGGTTTCTAGTTAATGAGTTTTGTCAAATAGTGCTGGGTGCCGCTTTGTTAGCGACGAGAGAAGCAAGAAACCGCTGTTTACAGACATTAATTATTGCTGAGACTATTGACGAATAACATCCAAGTCGACACCCGGAAGTTATTTATTAATTGTGGAAAAATCAAGATTGTATGTACGGTGAGTGTTTGACTAAATGCTATGAAAGTAATAAAGTACATTGCTACATCTGATGTATTTGATTTTATCACACAAATAGCTTAAAAGTTTGATACGTGGTAGAACTATAACTCATCCGGGGAAGTACCACCGCAGCTCTCATAATCCGCCGTGAAGCAGTTTTAGTGTTTAGGTTGGAGAGGTGTGGTTGTCGGGCACATTTAAAGCGAGGCGGCTCAGAAGCAGCGTCGCATCTACGTACGACCTCAAATAGAACTTCAGTTTTAAGGTTAGATGTGGGTGTCTATCGGCTGCACGCTCGTTTGCTGCTCATCTAACATAAAATAAAATAAAATAGGCTGTGTAGGGCAAAAGGAAATAACTGCATTTGGATAATATTGACTCATTTTGGGTGGATTTAAATTTGGAAGTTTAGAACCGTTCGAAATGATTATCACGACTACTTGTGGCCTGTACCGGCAGTAGAATTTAAAAGCTTGATAACAGATTAATATATGTATTATCTTTTTGCTTTAACGCTTCCTACACTCATAGCCCCACACCAGGATTCCCTATATCGTAGGTGCCATGGACACGTACAAAGATGAATACATAAGTGCTCAGAGAGAACAGAAATATAAAACAACATTTGAATATCTGCCTGGCTGGGAATCAAACGCGGTATCGTCTACGTGTCAGACCGGTATTGTTACAGCGGTAATCAGATCATTAATTCATATGCTTATTGTACTAAGCAGTAAAATCATACGCTACAGCGGCATTGCCAAGTAAGTGGCTGCCAAACTCGTCGCTGCCAAGCTTGTCCATTTGGCAGGATGCGTTGGCAACGACGCTATGCAAATTACAGCTTAACTTAAGACATTATCTAATTAAATGATTAAACACCGTTTAGCGTTTGTATTAGAGTAAATATATATAAGCCGGTCGATGATCTGTTACGAATTTTATTTAGTCTAAACATTTCACCAAACCCAACGAACACAAACAAAATATTTATTCAGGTACATGAAACACAATACTTATTAGGGGGTCCCGCGACCGCGGGGCAGCGCTAATCATACGCCCGCCCAGACGTACGCTAACTGATGAATTTAGATTTCTGTTTTGAGTCTAGGTGTTGGTGTACTAGGCTTTGTACACCACCTACTACCCAAGAGGCGTATCCACTACGAAGAGAATTATATGGTATCATGGGATACACGGGGCGTTCTGTGATAAAGTGTTTTTTAAAAAACTAATTTTTCACACAGCTTCGCCCCCATGGAAATCTCAACACCTGGGGGAATCTGAGAGACATCGAGGAGATATTTTTTTCACAGACATAATAATCATAACATTTTAAGCTATATATGTAAGCGAACTATAAACTTATAAAGTAAACAAAACAAGAAACAAACTTAAATTCAATGCTTTAATCCGCCGTCGCGCCATGTTATGATCGCCAGTTAGTAATAAGTTTGGTAGTAATCAATTATTACACGCGAAACGAAACGGCCTTGGCACAAAACCACGCAATGGAAGTTTCGAACATTTGAACAAAGAACGAAATTAATAAGTTCGCTCTTTGTTTGTCGAGATTTCATTTCACCGTGGACTTGCTGAAACTACAATTACGACATTCATTTTAAGTGACCCGTTTAATTCTATTACCTATTGTTACGTGTGGGTACGGGTGGCGCAGTCCTTTCTCTTTTTGTTAGTTTATTACTTAGTTTGTCAGTTAAGTTACTAAATAACAGTAACTAATATCACAGTATAATAACACCTTATTTAAAATTAATACTCCTTTTGCAAGCGGAATATGTGTTATGAAGTGTCTATCGCCGGTTTTTGTCCATAGCACGACTATCTTCCAAACTGATAGCTGGGTCAAAAAGAGTTTTGTTGAAACGAATTTTGAATAATTGCTATTTGAATTTAAATTGGAATTTTGTAGTTGGATTTATAATAAATCGCCGTCAAATTTATTTTTAAACGTATATGATGTATGTTTGGACAGTGGGGAGAACAATTAGTGCAGATAAATGACTTATACACGTTCATTGTCACAGGGAATTTTGTAGAAAATAATTAACATCTTAATTTAAACCAATTAGATTGTATTTTTAATACTAAATTTATAACATATAGTAAGCGCTCTTTTAACAATGTTAACGACACATCAGCGGTTTTCCGGGCGTTATCCGAGGATATGTCTGCTGCTGGCGCTTTGCCACCCGCGTGGCTTACCACTGATCTACATACACCTAATGATCCATTCGCGGATCTGCAAGGCTTTGTTATCAGAATACTCAGGTTATAATAGTATTCGTGTATGTTATGAGATTATAGTTTTTAGGGAAGTAGCTTACGGTAATGTGTGGTGCCTAATTTTGTTTCTTATAGAATATTGGAAGCCAATAAGAATATAGTCCACTTGGTGGTAAGTTGTCAGGATATCTATGATCACTCCCTAATACGCTGTCTAGATTTATAGCTTCCCAATAGGATCCCTTGAGTGTGCCACGAATACAAAGAAAAGAACAATAATATAAAATTATGGATTTAAAGATCTATTTGTTCAGGGATCCAACCCGGAACTTTTTTCGTAGCATACGTGAAGAGATTTAGAGCATAGTTTACCTCGCCGGCTATGTGTGGATTGGTGACTTAATACACCTTTGAGAAATTTACAGAAAATTCTTTAACATATAGGTTTCCTCGTTATGTTATCCTCCTTTGCCGTTAATTAATTGAAGAAAAAAACATAAAGTATCAAATTTTAATGTAAGTTCCACGTTTGAAATACCTAGTTTTAATGCCCTTGAATAGGAAAAAATTAAATTTTAATTTGAGAATATTTTACAAAAGAATCGAATGGAAAACACAATAACTTAAAAACTTCCATAACGTTACAATGTGCGATGAAATTGTAAAGCAACAAATTGATAAGCAAGTGTGACGTACCGGTGCTACGTTCACTTCCTGCTACGTGCTACGAGCTACGCTGCACGCTACGACATAATGAAATACGACAGGACAGCGGCAATACAGGGGAAATAAGTATAGATAGTTATCATATATTATTGTAGAGACAGCTATTAAGTATTTGAGGCATCCCGTTGTGGTATTAGATAGGTAGAAACTATCCACGCTCAAACATTTGGAATTCTGATTATGGCTATACATATACAAGTGTAGGTAACAGTATAATTAACTAAATAATATAATGTGATATACTGAAATTACTACTATATTATATAGTGAAAAAAATACATTCAGATCTCATAAACATTTTTAATGAAAATATTACGTCGAACAATACCATCCTACCAAGCTCCAAGCAGTATTAATTTCACTGTACTAAAACCAGATGTTCATAATGTGAAAATAATTTCTTGTAAGATGCAGTACACATACAATTTTATAATATTAAGAATTCTAACTTGTTGGTGATATCTTACTTTTGCCAAATTAAGTACCAATATTGTTTCATATATAGTTCGTTGTACAGGAATTGAAGCGTCCTTAACATAACTTAGCGGGAATTGGACTGGACTATTTTTTTTTTCTTTTGATGTTAGATGAGTAGCAAACGAGCATCCGAGCTGTTTGATTTTAAGTGGTCACTGCAGTCCATGGACATCCACAATTAATCTCAAATAGAGCCGAAGTCCTATCTGAGATCGTGAGGACTAAGGTGGTCGATTCACCTGTAGGTGTCTGACAACAACTGAAACAAGAATTGCTTCGCGGTAGATTGTAAAGGCGGCAGTGGTACACCCCCCCCCCCCTCAGTCGAATTCTACCACCTAACAAAAATAGCACTTAACATCAGTAAATCAGTTCTCTCGCTAAATAAATGTCGACAGCCGTTCCACAAATAAAATACACTTATGTTCCAATTTGCAGTAACAGTTCAGCTCTCGAACAAACGCCACATGAGGCACTCGTGATTTTTGCCCCTCCACAACTAGGTCGCCACTCCACTGCACTTGTAACGTGAATGTGACTACTTAGCATATAACTGACATTCAACTTGTAGGCGCAGTAGATATGCCCACTTAACGCTCTGATATTTAAACGATTGCTTGAAAGAAATTATATACCTAGTTATTTAGTTTACACTTTTCACTATAACTTGATTTATTTTTTCAAAATGCTTGCCAATATTATTAAATAAAGGACGACTAAGTTAACTTTTGTAGCGACAACTTCTTTAGCACCGCTGGGATTGTAAACTCGATGGAACAAAAAAGCAACACTGAAAAGAGACAAGCATATATATCTCATTATATGGGAATCTATGGGATTTAGCCAACGAGAGAATGATACAATATAGATTATACAGAGTTCCCTAAGGAATTTATTTCATACTTTAGTTACCATAAGTATCTGGTGCCATTTATTAAAATTGAAAACTTGGAATCATTAAAATAATTTTTAAATTTGGTAACAATATTATAATATATAAACCCTACAATTATCCCACTCCGGATACTCTGCATTCGTCTCATTTTCTCAAAATTTAGTGTTCTGAAGGTTTTACTTCCACCGCGTGTAAATTGCACACATGTTTTTTTTTCATTAGTTTGTGTGCACACTTACGTAATACAACCACAATTTTAATAAATTTTAACTAACAACCAAAGTTCGACCCGGGGTACCAACGCCGCTCTCACAATCCGCCATGAAGCAGTTCTTATGTTTCGATGGGAGAAGTGTGGTTGTTGGATATACTTACCAGCGAGGTGATCATCTTAGTCCCCCAAAGCGTCTTAGACCATCTTAGATCCATCCATCTTCCATCCATCCATAATAGAACCTCACTACTACTTTACACTACATCACTACTACTTCCATGTAAAAACAATGTAAAGCATATACAAATTTAGTGGTAGGTGGTGGTAGTGGTAGTATCTTTATATGTGAAAATATCAATAATACATTAGATTCATGATAGGATCAATTTAACTAATATTTTGAAAACTTTTGTTAGTGTATTTGTCTCATAAAATACATACAATACAGGAAGCAACAATCTTGTTTCCCTTTTGTAAAATACCATTTAAAAATGAACCTTATTCACTTAATATACAGTTCAAAACATTATGAATATAAGTCGTGATCTCATACAAATACAATTGGATACGGGAATCTCGTGCTTTTTTCATTCATAATAGAGATTGAAGTTGCGTGTTACAGTTACAGGACTTTTCTGGGCGAGGCGACGCGGCGACGTCTCGTAGGTTGCCGCCATGTTTATAGAAACGCCTCGACTTTTGTACTCATCCGCGACTTACTACTTATTGTGGCACATTCACAGCTGGCGACGATTGAAAACATACAATAGGGTAATAAAAAGGATACAGTTTACATTACTGTTTATGTTTCAATTGTTGTGTCGTAAATTACTTACAAAATACAAGAGTTAGCTTTATTATGAAGCCATTCAATATTCTGAAGACATTTCAACCTTTAATAGAACTAAAATTATAAATATTAAATATACTAGGAATATGTAAAAAAATATTGGAGCATTTCTTGATGCCATTTTGTAGATATAAAATGGTTTTATGGATTCATCGCATGATTTTTATTTAAGGATGTTTTGAGTAGAGAGATGCTCGGCGAACTACATTTTTATGTTTTAATTTCGACTGAAGCCAGTCATTTTTAATGTAAGTACATATTGATTGAATTTAACTGACAAATTGAACTAAAAAGGACATACTTTTGTCAGCATAGAAGTAGAAAAGGAGCATGCACACCACATTTTGGTGAGTGGTTACTACTACTACCCATTGACATCTTTTAAGTCTATCTAAGTAAGTTGTAGAACTATAATTTGTCCGGAAAACTACCACCGCCGTCTTCATAATCCGCCGTAATGCAATAGTTGTGTTTCAGTTGAAGAGGCGTGGTCGTCGGCTACACTTACAGCGAAGACACTATCTTAGTCCTCAGGAGTAGTGACGCATCTACGTACTACCCCGAATAGGACTTCAGTCCGCTTTGAGGTTAGATATGGGTATCCATATGCTGCAGTGACCATTTGA
Organism: Phareas burnsi; assembly: GCA_018249415.1. Classification (NCBI taxonomy): domain Eukaryota; kingdom Metazoa; phylum Arthropoda; class Insecta; order Lepidoptera; family Hesperiidae; genus Phareas; species Phareas burnsi. The sequence continues at coordinate 4,965 of DWKL01000578.1, read as the reverse complement.
CATCAGGTGGTCTGCACGTTCGTTTGCTACTTTTATCACATAAAAAAACGTGAAGTCAGCCACAGATGCATTGCTATGCCCGAGGTTTAGTTAGAACGCCTTGTGTGAGGATCTGTTCCTTACATCCTACAAACCAAAACACAAGCAGAAGTACAAACCACGAAGGGCTCTACTTTCAAACGAAACATGAAAACATAGTTAAAAATCCTATTATAAGATTAGAAGACTTAGTGTAGGAATTTACTCCCACACACACGTACACATAAAGATTTTGTGTTGTGGGTGTTATTTCGTCCATCAGGATTTATAAAATGCATTGCGAGATGTAAAACTCTCTTGAAATTGGAACTTTAATAGTATACACTGTAAGGAACTATGCGTATTGGTGACCTCAGTAAATGAATAGCTTCGCAGAAAGCCGCCGCTACCTGCTTTCTGGGTGTTATTCCGTAATCGGTTCAAAATGAATAATAATAATATCAGATACTTTACAGAAGTGGCTTTCAACGTCAACATATTACCACCGCATCGATGCCTCATTTTTGATGAAGAAGCGGAAACAGAAACTACATGACACGGATTTTTCATAAAAAATGTAATTTACAAATAATAAATAAATGAAGCAAATGAAGATGTGGGTATTTCAGAACTCACGTTCTGATATAAATAATGATTTATTTTATAACATGTTTTTACATAGCATTTATTTATTTAGTCTTTATTAGATTTCATTGTGATATGGTCTAGTATTTTATTTTAGTAGTAAAATTGTTATTACTATGAAAGTTCTGGCTAAATTACACAATCTATTTATATTTTCATACAACATCCATGGAAAGGGAGATAGCGGTGCTGTTCTGTCCCGCTACCGGTGGAATAAGAACCCGTGAAGACAAGTCCACGAATACCTAGATGAAAGACTCTAAATTAGATCTCCCCTTACCGAAGATCGCTTCTGAAATGTACGGCAGACCTGACACTCCGATACTAAATAAATGAAGTCATGCAACTATAATTATACCTTTATACTAATAGTAGGTGCCTTAAAGCATCTAAAGGAACAAAGAAATGTTATGGAGTAGCCAAATAGCACGAAAACGAATTCCTAACATTTCTACATATAATTTACATTTCATTTGTTTCTTGTGTCAGCAGAGCATGTACTGCGGCTGTGCGACCAAAGTATAGGTGGGGTCTTTTTAATAAATTCTATAAAGAAGATTAAAACTAAAACTATACAAAGCCATTTAAAAAATAGTAAAATTATATAGTGTAACCGAGGAAGTATCACCGTCAGCCTCATAATCCGCTATGAAGCAATTTTGTATTTCGGTTGAAGAGTCGTGGTTTTTGAATACACTTTCAAGCCGAGCGACCATCTTGAATCGCTGGAGGAGTAATGTATGACCTCAAATAGGACTTCAGTCCTCTTTGAAGTTGGTGACCATTTCAAATAAGATGACCTGCACGTTCGCGTGATACTCTTTTAACATAAAAAAAAGATCATAATATCTATAAAAACAGAGCGTATAAGTATTCCAAATTTGTTTTCAATAATCATACTGCTTACTTTTAGCTTACTTTTAGTTTCGATAAAGACATATATTTGATAAAGATTGAAGACTTAGATTTTCCCGAAGTATATATAGTTGGATGTAGAGTCGTGCCTCCAACGGGCGCTCATTTTATTACCGCCAGCTACGAATTAGCTTCTAGGGAGCAGCAAGAAACGACCACTATAAACATCGCTCCATCGCACAAATTACCTGTCTAGACTACACTTTATGTTTGCCAAGAAAAGGAATGATCTTTGAATCTAATTTAAAAATAGTTCGCTTTAGCTTATATGGAAATTTACTTAAATATGTACGTATTGATTTAAGACTTACTTAAGAATCTATGTTTGTAAGTGCTATTACAATGTAGGTAACTTATTCAAATACATTTGATCAATCATAAATCAATCAATCATAAAACTATATTTATGAAATAAATGACGTTGTATTTTGTTATTACGTAGTTTATTATTATTATTTACGCTTTTGCAAACTTTCAAATAAAATAATGAAATATTTACGCTTTTGCAAACTTTCAAATAAAATATTTAATATTCTAAAACTCTTGAATAATGTTTTCGGAATAATATCCGTAGATGATATTACAATGGGGACAATGTGAATATTCTGGACTTGCCGTTGCTATTTTATTTCTACGGCAAGGTCTCTGTAGTTCGAAATTTTATCACTCATTGTAGTTCGCATATTATGAGTGTTTGGGACGGCTATGTTAATTAAGTAAGTATTGTTGCTTCATTTATCATTTATAAGAACTTCATTAATTACCTCGGCCGTAGAGTAACTCTTTTATTTTTTGTCTATGGTATATTCTCATCATTACTCAAGGTTGATTGGCAGAAAATGCGAATTGGCTTTAAGTCCGCCCTTTGTAATTGTTTGCAGTAAAGAGGTACATAGTTACGTATTTGATAAATAAATATTTGTATATAGGTATTGAGTGCCTATTTACTATAAGTATGAGGATGTTTGTATAAAAATATTTACTATATTTCTCTATGATCATCATTCAATGAATTGTAAAAGAAGCCCAATTCCACCCATTGTCGAAAATCTCTCGACGGAATCGATTGTCCCGGGTTACAATCGCGAGCATAACCCCGGGATCAAAGTACCCATATTCGGGGCAAATCTCTTGAAATATTCATGTCGTCTAGTTAAAGTTTTATTCTATATCTACTATTAGTAAAACTATCATCCTTTATATTAGTTTATGAGCTTAATATGCAATTAGATTGACGGTCAAGTTTGTTTTAATGCGTTTTAATATAATTTTTTGACAAAAGATATAATTAATCATTACTGTTAATTAGCATACATTATATCTGTTTTTGCTGTATAATTCTGACTATCGAAAGGGGTAGCAACGCATTTGTAATCGCCTTAAGGTGGGATTAATTACTATTAAGGACTGATAGATACACGATAGAAATACGGATGTATAGTGCACAGTCCACGGTATTCAGGGACCACTAAACAGATGTCAGAGATAAGCCAACATGTACTCAGATTTAGATCATTATGGACAATATTTGCCGCAAGTAAGTATTTTTACTATAACAGAAACAGCAATCGAGTCTGTCTATCTGATGTTTAGAGTCCCTGAATACCGAATTGTACATCGCACTTTTATGTTGCATAAAAATCAATGGTTCACCTTTATGTTCATGTTTGTTTACCTTCTACCTGATTTTTGAGCTTAGTTTCACTTTGATAGACAGTCAGTAAATGCTGAGCTGCTGGACTAGGAATTATGCGTAACATTTAATACCATAAATACGTTTAATTTTGTGCATTATTATGTACCTAAGTATGTCTCAGATACTTGGTGTGGCGTAATAATAAATAAACAAAATTGTACGTATACATCTCACGAAGCAACCAGCCTTCAGTCACTAAGCTCACAGGTGCCAGCTTTCTATAAAGGAAGAAAAATAAATACAAATCCCCAAATATGATTTTAAGCTAATATTATCGCGGAAATTATACATTTTTATATTGTCAATTTTTATATTTTACGTGCAACTGGGTCGAAATATAGAGAATTCAAAACCGCAAATCGTGAGTACTCGTTACACAATACTAGTACTTTCGGTAACACTTTGGGGATTTTTATATTAAAAAATCCCCAAAGTGTTACCGAAAGTACTAGTATTGTGTGATTAATATCAGTTGAGAGTCATAATGCTATACTTATTATTTGTCTATGTGAGTTTATTATATCATCTTAAATGACGGTGGCAACAACACGGTCGGCTATTTTTTTTATGTAAGTGGTCTGATGTTAAGTGGTCTCTGTAGCCCATGGATACTTACATTTAACACAGGACTAAACACATTTCAAACGAGATTGAAGCCCTATCTGAGGTTCTACGTAGATGTGACACTACTCCTGAGGACTAAGATGGTCGCCACGCTATAAGTGTACCCGGCAACCATACCTCTCCAACTGAAATACAAGAATTGCATCGCGGCGGACTATGAGTGCAGCAGTGGTACCTCAAAGGATAAGCTATAGTTCTACCACCTATAAGTCCATTATCTTATCTTTTGTACACAATTGCACAGAATTAGCACACTTTGCATAGAAGAAATTATTATTCGATCTGCGTATAAGCTTATAAGATTTTTACGCGTTTTATTACAAATGTTTTCGGTTCAGGGTACATTATTATTTGCATTACATAGTTACATTACAGTCTATAGTGTAAAAAAAGGATTTCCGATAACACCACAATGCCCCGTTTATTTCAGTCAGCTAAACGTTTCCGTGCCTATTCATTGTGGTGTCACTCACTCACCACTCACACCTGATATGGCTTCAGCTCATTTATTATCATGTTCTATTGCAGGATAGAGATTGATATTGTATTGTTATCATAATTGAGTTGATAGGTAAATCCCTAGTTAAAAATTTTTTTAAAAACACAATAAGCATATTGCATTATCAAATCATGCAGGCGATCTTAAAAACTCTCGCGCAATTTTTTATAGGTGCTTCCGTCAAGCTGGTAGAAATCTTTATAAATTTACTAGTGAGACATAATAGTACCTAAGCGAGACGGGCGCGGCAACGCCTGACGAACGGGTGAATCAAAATTATTCAAAAGGTTTGAGATTTTTATTGGAAATATTTCATTTCTTGTGATTGGAAGTAGTACCTCAAGCATTTCTTGCCCTATTAACTACTTTATTTAAATGTATTACTTCTAGCAGTACGAATAACGCTTACACTTTCTACACTCAGTCCTACACTAGGATAACCTTTGTCGTGAGTGCCATAGACACATAATAATATTAGTATACAAACAATCACACCCTTTCCTTTTTAAATTTGTTTTATTTGTTAAATAAATAAATAAATAAAATAAAAATCTAAATGCATCCTTTT